>CAUYLG010000616.1:0-39647 GCA_963573385.1 Cacajao melanocephalus
AATTGTACATCTGGTCGGAGTGACATCCAAAACAACCCAAACCCTTTTTTTTTTTTTTTTTTTTTTTTTTTTTTTTTTTAGACAGAGCCTCACTCTGTTGCCCCAGGCTAGAGTGGCAGTGGCACGAGCTCGGCTCACTGCAACTTCTGCCTCTCAGGTTCAAGTGATTATCCTGCCTCAGACTCCCAAGTAACTGGGACTTCAGGTGCCTGCCACCAGGTCCAGCTAATTTTTTTGTTGTTGTATTTTCAGTAGAGATGGGTTTTTACCATGTTGACCAGGCCTGTCTCAAACTCCTGACCTCAAGTGATCCACCTGCTTCAGCCTCCCAAAGTGCTGGGATTACAGGTGCGAGCCACTGTGCCTGGCCTCAAGCTATTTTCTATAGCATTTCAAGAACCAAGGTTTTTTACCCTAATTTGAATGCCAAAATTAAGGCCCACTAGTCATTAATGGGACAAATATGCAGTGGTTTGCATCTTAAATGCTTAGGTGAAAATCTCTAAAACTAGGACAGAGTGATAACAGTGTTTAAGACCAAATGACTCAAATGGTACCCACTGTTTTGCAGTTAGTTTTCACCAAGCTGGACAGCTCATGTTTAAGGTAGGAAAATGGAGGGACCAATTTTAGATGTGCTGGTATAGCTTGTCTTCAAAGCTTAAGACCTGAAGAAGAAACAGCTCAGTGTTGTAGTGTCTTGGGGGCATCAAACCTCTAGGATGATCTACAGGGTAAATGTCAAGTAAAAATGTAGTATTTATGTTCTTCCTTTCTTTCAGTCTACCAAATTCTCACAGCCAAAGAAAAATCTCCACCATTAGTTTTCTTTTTCTACTAAAGGTCAAGTAAACTACTGTTTATAAAAGTGTTCCCCCTTTGAGAAAACCCAATGCATAATCATCTATATTTCTAAGATAAAAATTAGTATTTTATACAAGAAGTCACCATAGAATTTTAGTTAACTTTTTTCAGTGTCTTTAACATGATTTAGTTTTTAAAAAAAGATTTACATGAAACTTTCCTGAAATTCATGAAGTATATAAAATGCATGTGTAATATGCTTGAATGTGGTTTTGTTTGTTTGTTTGGTTTTTATTTTTTTGAGACAGGGTCTCACTCTGTTGCCCAGGATGGAGTACAGTGGCATGATCATAGTTCACTGCAGCCTCAACCTACTGGGCTCAGGTGGTCCTCTCACCTCAGCCTCCCAAGTAGCTGGGACTGTTACAAGAGAGTGCTACCACATCTGGCTAATTTTTTGTAGAGATGGAGTTTTATGTTGCCCAGGCTGGTCTCAAACTCCTGGGCTCAAGCGACCCACCTGCCTCCGCCTTCCAAAGTGCTGAGATTAGGCATAAGCCACCAAGCTCAGCTTCTGAATGTATTTTAACAAAAATAATGAAAGTTGCCAAATAGTTTAAATATATATACATATACACACACATATATATATCCTAGTCAAAACTGAGCTTACCTGAAACTTAAAGAGAATCAAATAAATAAAAAATAATTTTCATCTTTCCCCACAGTGAGGTATGTACTAAGATAGTTAAACTAATGAAATGTATTTGATAAGGAATCAGTACTTGGACATTACTAATTTAGGTAGTGACCAATATGCAAGAGGCAAAATAAAAAATAAAAATAAAAACCCCCAAGAAGACCCCACAAAAAGTAAAACAGAGAGCCAAGATGGTCAAATAGAGGCAGCTCAACTCTGCAGCTCCCACTGAAAAGGATGAAAACTGCAAGTGAACTCTGCTTCTTCAACTGAGGTACCAAAGTTCTCTTATTGGGACTGATTAGGTGGCTGGCATGACCCACAGAGAGTGAGGAAAAATAGGGTGGAGCAAGACCCAACCCGGGAGCTGCACACGGCAAAGGGAACTCCTTCCTTTAGTCAAGGGCGACAGTGAAGGATTTTGCTTCCCCTCCCTGAAAACCAGGCTTTTCCCACAGATCCTTGCAACCTGTAGATCAGGAGGTCCCCTCCTGAGCCCATGCTACCAGAGCTTTGGGTCCCAAGCACAAAGCTGTGGAGAATCACAGCAGCTACTCAAGTTCATAGCCACTTCCAGCAGGCACTGACATGCTGGAGTATTTGCATACTCTGCTCTGGGAACTCTGGTGAGGCAGAAGATCTTATCCACTCTCATGGGGAGGGGGCTGAAGCCAGGGAGTCAAGCAGCCTTGCTGTCATGGAACTCACAAGCTAAAATCCATTGGCCTGGAATCAACCCCTTCCTCCACACCCGCAGCCAGCTAGAAACTGCCTAAGAAGACTGAGTTCTGGGAAGTGGGGTAGTGGGGAAGGAAGGCTGCCGTTACCGTGGCTCCGGTTGGCTGCCTTCCCTGCTGCTGGCACCAGAGAGATGGGGCCGGACCAGGATCTACTCCTCCCCATTGGACAGGGCCTCCCTGTGGGAATCTCAGCATCGCCAGCCAGGGGTTTACGGACAGAACACTGATAACCCTGACAAGAGCCCGTAGGAGGAGGGACGGCTGTAGTACATGGATCAATGATCTTAGTCTTTTCTGCCTGCTGGCTCTGGAGAATCAGGGCAGCCCAGAGGAGGGGTATTTCCCCCAGTGGAGCACACTCACCCTGTCAAGGGACAGACAGGTTGCTTATTTAAGCGGGTCTCTGACCCCACTCCTCCTGACTGAGATTTCCCAACAGGAGTCTCCAGACACTTCATACAAGAGTGTGCCGGCTGGCATCAGGGCAGTGCCCCTCTGGGACAGAGCTCCCAGAGGAAGGAGCAGGCTGCCATCTTTGCTGGTCTATAGTTTCCACTGGTGATATCTCCAGGGACAGGAGAGACCCAGGTGAACAGGGGCTGTAGTGGACCCTAGGCAAGCGGCAGTAGTTCTACAGAAGAGGGGCCTGACTGCTAGAAGAAAAACAGAACACAACAACATCAACAAAAAAGACATCACAAAAACCCCATCCAAAAGTCAGCAGCCTCAAAAATCAAAGGTAGATTAACCCATGAAGATGAGAAAGAATGCAAAGATACTGAAAACTCAGAAAGCCAGAGTGCCTCTTCTCCTCCAAAAGATTGCAGCACTTCTCCAGCAGGGCGTAGAACTGGGCTGAGGTTGAGATGGATGAATGTCAATCATCCATCCAAGATGGGAAATAAACTTTGTCAAGCTAAGGGATTATGTTCTAACTCACTGCAAAAAAGCTAAGAACCATGATAAAACCTTATAGGAGCTGTTAACCAAATACCCAGTTTAGAGAGGAACATAAATGATCTGATGGAGCTGAAAAACATGAGAACTTTATAATGCAAACACAAGTATCAATAGCTGAACAGACTAAGTGGAAGAAAGGATGTCAGAGCTTGAAGAGTATTTTGCTGAAATAAGGCAAGCAGACAAGATTAGAGAAAAAAGAATGAAAAGGAACAAACAAAACCTCAGAGAACTATGGGATTATGTTAAAAGACTGAACCTATGACTGATAGGTATACCTGAAAGAGACAGGAAGAACAGAACCAAGTTGGAAAATGCACTTCAGGATATCATCCAGGAAAACCTCCCCAAACTAGCAAGACAGGCCAACATTAAAATTCAGGAAATCCAGAGGACTCCAATAAAATACTCCATGAGATCAACCCCAAGACACATAATCATCAGATTCTCCAAGGTTGAAATGAAGGGGAAAAATGTTAAGGGCAGTCAGAGAGAAGGGCCAGGTCACCTATAAAGGGAAGCCCATCAGACTAGCAGCAGACCTCTCAGAAGAAACCTTATAAGCTGGAAGAGATTGGGGGCCAATTTTCAACATTCTTAAAGAAAAGAATGTCCAACTTAGAATTTCGTATCTGGCTGACCTAAGCTTCATAAGTGAAGGAGAAATAAAATCTTTTTCAGACAAGCAAATGCTGAGGGAATTCATCACTGTTAGGCCTGCCTTACAAGTGCTCCTGAAGGAAGTACTAAATATGGAAAGGAAAAACCATTACCAGCCACTACATAAACCACTGAAATACACAGATCAATGACACTATGAAGCAAATACATAAACAAGTCTGCAAAACAACCAACTAGCATCACAATGTCAGGATAAAATTCACACATAACAATATTAACTTTAAAAATATAAGCGCACTAAATTCCCCAGATGGCAAGCTGGATAAAGAGTCAAAATCCATTGGTGTGCTGTATTCAAGAGACCCATCTCACATGCAAGGATACACATAGACTCAAAATAAAAGGATGGAGGAAAATCTACCAAGAAAGGAAAACAAAAAAGGAGGGGTTTCTCACAGAGATTTTAAACCAACAAAGAAAAAGAAGGGCATTACATATTAGTAAAGGGGTCAATTCAACAAGAAGAGCTAATTATCCTAAATATATATGCACCCAATACAGGAGCAACCAAATTCACAAAACAAGTTCTTAGAGACCCACAATGAGACTTAGACTTCCACACAATAAGAGTGGGAGACTTTAACACCCCACTGTCAATATTAGATCATCGAGACAGAAAATTAACAAAGATATTCAGGACTTGATCTCAGCTCTGGATCAAGTGGACCTGATAGATATTTATAGACCTTTCCAGCCCCAAACAACAGAATATACATTCTTCTCAGTGCTACATGGCACTTACTCTAAAATTGATTACATAATTGGAAGTAAATCATTCCTCAGCAAATGCAAAAGAACTGAAATCTCCTAACAGTCTCTCAGATCACAGTGCAATCAAATTGGTACTCAAGAGTAAGAAACTCACTCAAAACCACACAACTACATGGAAATTGAACAACTGCTCCTCAATGACTCCAGGGTAAATGATGAAATAAAGGGAGAAATCAAGAAGTTCTTTGAAACCAGTGAAAACAAAGAGACATCATACCAGAATCCCTGGGATCCAGCTAATGCAGTGTTAAGAGGGAAGTTTAGAGCACTAAATGCCCACATCAAAAAGATAGAAAGATACCATATTGACATCCTAGTATCACAACTAAAAGAACTAGAGAACCAAGAGCAAACAAACCCAAAAGCTAGCAGAAGACAAGAAATAACCAAGATCAGAGTGGAAATGAAGGAGATAGAGACATGAAAAACCCTTCAAAAAAATCAGTGAATCCAGGAGCTGCTTTTTGAAAAGATGAACAAAATAGAGAGACTACTAGCAGACTAATAAAGAAGAAAAGAGAGAAGAATCAAATAGACTCAATAAAAAATGATAAAGTGGATATTACCACTGACCTTACAGAAATATAAACAACCATCAGAGAATACAATAACAGCTCTATGCAAATAAACTAGAAAATCTAGAAGAAATGGATAAATTCCTGGATACATACACCCTCCCAAGACTGAATCAGGAAGAAGTGGAATCGTTCAATAAACCAATAACAAGTTCTGAAATTGAAGCAGTAATCAATAGGCTACCAACCAAAAAAAGCCCAAGAACAGATGAATTTATAGCTGAATTCTACCAGAAATACAAAGAGAAGATGATACAATTTCTTCTGAAACTATTCTAAACAATTGAAAAGCAGGGACTCCTCCATAACTCATTCTATGAGGCTAGCATCATCCTGATACCAAAACCTGGCAGAGATACAACAAAAAAAGAAAACCTGAGGCCAATATCCCTGATGAACATTGATGCAAAAATTCTCAATAAAATACTGGTAAACTGAATCCAGCAGCACATCACAAAACTTATCTACCACGATCAAGTTGGCTTCATTCCTGGGATGCGAGGCTGGTTCAACATACACAAATCAATAAACGTAATTCATCATATAAACAGAACTAAAGATGAAAACCACATGATTATTTTAATAGTTACAGAAAAGGCCTTCAATAAAATTCAACATCCCTTCATGTTAAGAACTCTCAATAAACTATGTATTGAAGGAACATACCTCAAAATAATGAGAGCCATTTATGACAAACCCACAGCCAACATCATACTGATGGCAAAAGCTGGAAGCATTCCCCTTCAAAACTGGCACAAGAAAAGGATGCCCTCTCACACCACTCCTATTCAAGTATTGGAAGTTCTGGCCAGGGCAATCAGGCAACAGAAAGAAAAAAAGGGTATTCAAACAGGAAGGGAGGAAATCAAAATGTCTTTGTTTGCAGATGACATTATCCTATATCTAGAAAACCCCATTGTCTCAGCCCAGAAGCTTCTTAAGCTGATAAGCAACTTTGGCAAAGTCTCAAGATACAAAATGTGCAAGAAGTCACAAGCATTCCTATACACCAACAACAGGCAAGCAGAGATCCAAATCATGAATGAACTCCTACTCACAACTGCTTCAAAGAGAATACCTAGGAATACAGCTAACAAGGGAAGTGAAGGACCTCTTCAAGGAAAGGCTGCAATTGCTTTTGATGATTTCATCATAAAATTCACTGCTCAAGGAAACCAGAGAGGACACAAACAAATGGAAAAATATTCCATGCTCATGGACAGGAAGAATCAGTATCATGAAAATAGCCATATGCCCAGAGTGGTTTATAGAGTCAATGTTATTCCCATTAAACTACCATTGAAATTCTTCATAGAATTAGAAAAAAACTATTTTAAAATTCATAAGGGACTAAAAAAGAGCCTGTATAGCCAAGGCAATCCTAAGCCAAAAGACCAAAGCTAGAAGCATCACATTGCCAGACTTGAAACTATACTGTAAGGCTACAATAACCAAAACAGCATGGTACTGGTACAAAAAAAGACACATAGACCAATGGAACAGAACAGAGAACTCAGAAATAAGATTGCACATCTACAGCCATCTGATCTTCAACAAACCTGACAAAAACAAGCAATGGGGAAAGGATTCCTTATTTAATAAATGGTGCTAGGAGAACTGGCTATCCATATGCAGAAAATAGAAACTGGACCCCTTCCTCACATACAAAAATTAACTTGGAATAAAAGCTTAAATGTAAAGCCAAAACTACAAAAACCCTAGAAGAAAATATAGGCAATACCATTTAAGACATAGGTACAGGCAAATTTCATGATGAAATAACCAAAAGCAATTGCAACAAAAGCAAAACTTGACAAATGGGATCAAATTAAACTAAATAGCTTCTGCACAGCAAAATAAACTATCATCAGAGTGAACAGGCAACCTACAGAGTGGGAGAAAATTTTTACAATCTCTCCATCTGACAATGATCTGATATCCAGAATCTACAAGAACTCAAACAAATTTACAAGATAAAAACAAACAGTGCCATTAAAAACTGGGCAAAGTACAAGAACAGACATCTCTCAAAAGAAGACCTTCATGCCGCCAACAAATATATGAAAAAAAGCTGAATATCACTGATGGTTAGAGAAATGCAAATCAAAACCACAATAAGATACCATCTCACACCAGTCAGAATGGCCATTATTAAAAAATCAAGAAATAACAGATGCTGGTGAGGCTGTGGAAAAATAGGAATACTTTTACACTGTTTGTGGGAATGTAAATTAGTTCAACCATTGTGGAAGACAGTGTGGTGATTCCTCAAAGCTCTAGAACCAGCAATACCATTTGACTCAGCAATCCCATTACTGGGCGTATACCCAAAGGAATATAAACCATTTGATTACAAATATACATGCACACGTATGTGGACTGCAGCACTATTTACAATAGCAGAGACATGGAGTCAACCCAAATGCCCATCAGTGATAGACTGCACAAAGAAAATGTGGTACACATACACCATGGAATACTATGCAGCCACAAAAAGGAATGAGATCATGTCCTTTGCGGGGACGTGGATGAAGCTGGAAGCCATTATCCTCAGCAAACTAACACAGGAACAGAAAACCAAACACTGTATGTTCTTGCTTATAAGTGGGAGCTGAACCATGAGAACACAAAGATGTTTTGGGTGGGGGGCGGGAACCAACACACACTGGGACCTGTTGGGGTTGGTTGGGGGAGGGAGAGTATTAGGAAAAATAGTTAATGCATGCTAGGCTTAATACCTAGGTGATGGGTTGATAGGTGCAGCAAACTGCCATGGCACACATTTACCTATGTAACAAACCTGATATCCTGCACATGTACCCTAGAACTAAAAATAAAATAAAATAAAATTAAAAAGTAGTACATTTTACTTAAGAGGGACTTTTGAAACCTCAATGCAATCATCTCACTTTACATGAAAACTCTGAGCTTAGAGAGGTACAAAAACTTGCCCATAGTCATAGCAATACTTAGTTATAGCACCTGGTCACCTCCTCCCAATTTCATGATCGTTTCACCAGATATCAGTATGAATTTTGAGAAAAATAAACAACAAATTGGGTATTCTTCCAAAATAAACATTTTCTATATTAATCTTATATAAAACACTTCACATTATTTCAAACTAGTCAATAAATTAACATTATATACCAAAATAGCAACAAGTTAACAATCCCTTCTTTCCTATTTTGATCAAGTATATTCTAAAAAGAAATAATGTTACATTAAGATTTAATGTATCAAATACAACAGCATTTCATTTCAATATTTAACAATATTATGTTCAATACTGAAAAGTAAAAAGAAGCTAAACTTTATCTCTTTGTGTACTGATTTCAGCAATTTTGACAGTGTCTGATCCTCTATGCATGTGTTTCTACACAACAAGAAAGCATGGCTACAAGATTAATCCAAAGAACAATTTAAAAGCTACTTCAATGGCGATTTCTGTGACTGAGTCATGAAAACAGACATAAAGTTCTTGAGGTTTTGGATGAAGAAAAAGTCTCCTGCAGAAGAAAAGAACACACTCATTTCAGAAATTAAAACAATAAGAACAACTCTAACCCTCCAATTAATTTAATTTTTGTTTCTGAAAGCATCAGTAGTAAATTAAAAATCCATAAATCTAAATCTGCAGTAGGGAGAAAGCAGCTAGATTTATTTCTAAATAAATAATATATGCCTTAGGTCAATTGTTTTTTATTGTTCCAGAATGTAATAATCCTATTTTATCAATATGTATTATGATACCACTCAGTTTTTAAAGAGTAAATCTAGTTATTACAATAAAGCCAACAGCACTAGCATCATAGGCACAATGGTTATTATTTTATTGCTATTTACTCTCTAATGTTTAATTTTTATTAAAACATTAAACACATGGTAGCTTTGTTTTTGCAAATAGAACTGAATTGGAATTAACATTGAAATTTTATTTGGTTTTCTTAAAGAGTTAACAATTTAATTAATCAATACAAATTTATATAAATTGATCTATTTAAACTGGAGATAATTCTGCCTGACTTTCTGAAATTTCTTTTCTGTATAAATCCGCATTATCATAATTCAACACCTTTTGATTCTTTCTATTCCAATTGTCATGAACGTAGTTAAAACTCCATTGAACACCCGCATGTGTGCCTAACTAGTCTTCTCATTTCTAGTCTCTCTCATGTGCACATCATTCCATTGGCTGCTCCCAGTTTAATATTCCAGTAGTACAACTCTGATCACACTACATGGAATTAAGCTTACACTGATGTTCCCAAGGCTGGCTCACATGATAATCACAAGGGAACTTACTAAAAATACAGATTCTCACTCCCATAGATTTTGATTTAGTAGGTCTGGGGCCCAGGCATCTATCTCTGATTTTAACAAGTGACTCAGGTGATTCTAAATCCCATAGACCAGCATATGGCAATTTCGGCTTTGGGTAATGTCTGTAAGGTGTCTATCATACAGCTTAATACTACATGGTAGGTGTCCACTATCCTTACTTCCAACTAATTCTGTGCCCTTTCCTCCACCAACTTTTACTCCAACACAAAGAACCGTCAATGAAGGCTCTCTGCAGTAGTCCTAGCTTAGGTTCCCGACTTGATCTTTCACTTAATCTTTGTATATGTCATTCCTGTACCATCTTGGCAAACCAGTCTGCTCACTGCTGTGCTGTATAATTTCCATTGTTTGGGTCTTTGTTCATTAGATTTTGCCCCCTCCTCAGAATTCCTATAGCATTTGGTTGTATCATCTAATTCATTTCACAAATATGTATACATACACACACATATATAAGATTTCTCTTGATATCTATATAATATAGATATATAAATATATATTCGATATTTCATATTTCTTCTGCTAGATGTAAGGCCATTAGAGGCAATGACTGTGTTTTAGTGTTTGCCAGGCACAGTCTCACCTACTCAGCCATCACATATTTATCAAGTGACTATATTATGTGCCAGGCACTGTTGCAGGTGCCCGTGGTGGACAAGACAGATAAAATTCCTGACCTCGAGAAGCTGACATTCTAGTGCAGGTAGGGGGTGGAAAAGGACAAGAAAATAAACAATAAAAGAGTGATATAGAGAATAACTGAGTACCCACTTTGATGAGGGAAAGAGATTATGGATCTTCTCTGACAAGATGACCTGTTAGCACTGGTCTGAATATCAAGGATCCAGAAGTGCAAAGGTCAAGGGATAGAATATCCCACGCAGAAGGAACAGCAGAAGCAAGATCTGATTGGTGCTCGTGCAGCTGGTGCACAGTGGATGGAAGAGGAGGGAGATAGGAAATGGAAACAAAGGTGGGGAGGGTCTTGATTGGGCATGGTCTTGTGGCAGGGGGCAGAGAAAGGAGAAGAGAAGAAAGAAGAGAGGATGGAAAGAGGAAAAGGAAGAGGGGGGAAGAAATGAAGGAACTAGGGAAAAAGGGAAGAGGAGAAAAATTATGAAATTATTCTTTCAGTGTATTACTAATATAATTTTGTAAGATAATTTTTAATAGAAAAATACTGGGGAGGGATTTAAAGGAGACACTTAGCAAATAAAATAAAATACATTAAAATATTATAGCTAAACAATTCTATGTCTATATTTTAAAATGTTACTCTCCTTTACCACTTTTCTTTCACTTTTATAACACTTCAGTTTCAAATACTTTTTTTCCCCACTTACCCTACTACCCAGTAGGCCATAACTGGTGGTGCTTTTTTCTGATCAGTCCAGTTTTCAGGTGAACATTCAAACAATACACCATGTTCTTTAACAGGATTAAGAGAAGACACTGACTTTGCAAAATCTGAATGGTCTCTACTATTTAGTCCTTTCTTTTTCTGTAAATTAATAGGTATTGTTAGTATTAACTGGTATTACTGCTGTTACTTTAAAATGTTTCCACAGGTTAATTTGAATTGGCTGATCGGAATACTTAAGTGCCTGCAATGACATTCTTCTTATCTGCAGGAAAATGTCTATTCTTCCTCAATACTTAAATACCATATCCTAAAGGAGACTTCATGGATAAAGTGTACCTTGACTTTTCTAGGGAACACTTTGTTCGCAGCCCTTATTAGTAGTATGTACATTATATTATACTAGCACTTTATAGATCTGTCTTCCGCAGTGGAAGATAGAAAATTATAGGCTTTTTTCCCTAGGGCAGAGACAATATACACTCTTCTTTTGTGTTTTAAAATCAGCAGTGCCTGGTGCACAGTGGGTGCTTAATAAATGTGTTCTAAATGAACAGATAATTCTGTAATTAATTGTAAAAATATATATATTTAAAGCACTATTTTCTCTTCCTTTGACACATAATCTCTAATTTCCATATTGATTAAAGCATTAGCAAAACAATGACTCATTTGGAATAAAAGACTTCTTAAAAGGTTCAGGCCAAAACAGTGGAGTGATCCTTGATTCTCTTCTTTCCCTTATAACTTTTATCTAATCCATCAACAAATCTTTTTGGCTCATCCTCCAAAATATATCAAGACTCCAGAATCCATAATCATTTCTTGCTTTGAGAATTTCAAAAGCTTCCTAACTGGTCCCTGCCTCCACCCTTGCTATTCTGTCTCTACCCACAGTAGCCTGAGTGATCCTTTAAAAAAAATTACAGATCATGTCCCTTCTTTGGGCAGAACTGTTCAAGAATGTATCATCTCTTTCAGAAAAAAGCCCAAAGTCCTTATCATAGTGCATTCGGCCATGCACAAGCTGGGCCTGCTACCTCTGTGATCTCTTCTTCCACTCTCTTCTCACTCAGTCTGCTCCAGCCCTCTCCCAGCCCCTAGAGGATGGTTTCAGGATGAAAGTGTTCCACCTCAGATCATCAGGCATTAGAGTCTCATAAGTGAGGATCCCTGCATGAACAGTTTATAATAGAGTTTGTACTCCTATGGGAATCTAATGTTGAGCTGATCTGACAGGAGGCGGAGCTCAGGCAGTAATGTTTTGCAGTTTTGCATTTGTTCCTCTTTCTGGAAGCTCTGCCTCTAGAGAGCCACATGGCTTGCTCTCTCAGTTCATTCAGGTCTCTGTTCAAGTATCACTTGACATAATCAGAGGGATCTTTTAAAACAGTCACTCCTAACTCTCATCCTTACTATATTTTATTATTTTGTTTCACACTGATTCTTCTCAGCATATTATTTTCTAATTCTTTTCTCTCCCCCATTAGAAAATAGGCTTCATGAAGGAAGAGACTTTGTTTTGTCCACTGTTGTATCCCAAGCTCCTAGAATAGTGTCTGGTGCAGAGTAGGTACTTCAGTGTTTAAATAAGATAGGGAAAACAAGTTTATATTACTAAATATTATCAAATAAGTAAATGAAATATTCCTTTATAAAATTTATCAGTTACGTTAAATAGGGAAATAGGAACATAAGAACCCAAAGCATATAGGAATATATGGACAGACATAGTAGTTTTACAGAGTAACAGTTTCTGAGGACTCAAAGAAAAATCCTATAAGACATAGAATTTTACTGCTGAATGAGCCCAGAGATGATGTAATTCAGCCTACTTGCTTCATAGCTGAGGAAATAGGAGGAGGTGAGGCTCAGTCCAGGATTCCTTATTCTTTGTCCAATGTTATTCCACTTTAAAACCTAAGTTCTTCACAAATTTGGCATCCTTAACACATGTATTGCTATATACGTTAACAACCATATTCAGAGAGGTTTTTTGGCTGTATAATGTCACAAGTAAACCTCTGTATGTTTGATCCTTTTCAAGAAATCAACACCTATCTTTTCCTGCCATTAAAACAATCTGATACTGTAATTGTATACAGCATTATTATTTATTCAACAGACAACATTCAATGAAACTTCATCCTAGATAGAAAAGCAAGCAACCAACCAACCAAATGCCAAAACATTTGCATTAGTCTTGTGTCTATAGCTGTACCTTAACCCAGTGGTCCCCAGCCTTTTTGAAATGGAGACTAATTTCTGGGGGAGGGATGGTTTCGAGATGAAACTGTTCCACCTCAGATCATCAGGCATTAGATTCTCATAAGAAGTTCGCAGCCTAGATCCCTCACATGCACAGTTCACAGTAGGGTTTGCATTCCTATATGCTGCTGATCTGACAAGAGGCAGAGCTCAGGCAGTAGGCCCCCTGGCCCACCACTTACCTCCTGCTGTGCAGCCTGGTTTCTAGCAGGCCACAGAGAGCTACTGGTATGTGGCCCAGGGGGTTTGGGGACTCCTGCCTTAATCCATTATATTCCAAAATGCCTTATACTGTTGGCTAAATATTTAAAGAATTATCAGAGTTATTTTAGGAACCAATTGGTAGATATTATTACCCAAGTAATGGTTGAGTCACAGATATCAAATGTGGAAGGTTAATTTATATTTAACAACTGTTTTCTACTTTGCTGTAGAAAACACAGGTCTACCATTTCCTGAAATCGTAACCCAAGACATCAAATTCAGTATGAAATAAAACCTTGAAGTACTGTGAGTATAACTGTTTTGGCACCCAGGTTAGATTGAGTGACTATTTTAAAAAAACTTAATTAAATGAAAACAACGCTGGACATATTCATTAGAGAATAGAATGCTTAGAGATCTGGAAATTAAATTGGCAGAAAACTATATGTATAGCAATGCCTTACCTCTTCCACCAATGTCCGTTGGAAAACTGCACGAATGGAAAGACAACACTGATGGAAATTCTTTATTAGCTGAGGGTGGATAGAGCCACTTAGCTGTGCCACCTCTTCAAGGGTAGGAGTAATAAAGATTCCTTGCACTGTTTCTAAGGCAACATAGTGGAAAAGTGTGTTCTCAGGACCAGATGTCAGTCTTGAAAAGAAAAAAAAAGAGAGAAGAAAAAAGAAACTTCAGTAAATTTAAAAATATTGGTTCATTTTGAATTGAATCAAGCTTTTAAGTAGACTTCTTACAAGCTTTTATCTACAATATAATATTAGCAGTATAATTAGGGATGGGAGACTGGGCTAAATATTTAATTCCCTCTTCATCCTTAACTGAAATACAAGCTAGGGTTATTAATTCCCTTAATGGAGACAAATACTACATGTTATGCAAGGATAAATAAACATCAATTCATTTGCAAGTAACTTAATCATTCCTTTGCTAAACAACCCAAATTGGCTAACTGCCTCTTTTTCCATGGTTGGTATTAAATGACTCAGCTCATGTCTGGTCCAGATAGCTAAAAGCCATAAACAAGGTATCAGTGTAGGGTGGAGCACATATAAAAATACCTTCCAACAAACTAAATACATTTGAGTTAGTAGCATTAAAGTCTTTTCTCATGATAGTCAAACTGATGTTCCTGAAGAAAAATAAAATTATTATTATGACCTGAAAAGTTGGATTAATATTCTACATAATATCATGATAATTTCTGGTAGTATTCTACCACTACTCATTATTACCATCTTTCTTTCCTATGTTCTCTTACTCATTTTTTCTTTCTTCCCCATCTTTCCTCCCGGTTTAATCTCAGACAGGCCAGTAGGACCTATAAATACTGTTAATTTCTATCAGCAGTAAGATAAGCAAAAGAACAATAGTAATAGCAAGAATGAAATAATAATAATAGTTAACATTTAGTGAATGCCCTCTATATACCAGGGTAGGTGCTTTAAAATACCTTAGTTTTAATTCTCATAATGATATTGCAAGATAATATCCATTACCATCTTCATTTTAACCATGAGAAAATCAGCGTTCAGAGGACTTGGATTAACTTGCTTGAGAGGTCGCATAGCCAAATGGCAGATTTTAGCTGACTCTGAAGCTTGTTCTGTAATACCTTGCTTTTTCCTCTCCAGGGCTGACTTCTAATTGCAGCAATTCCTCACGTGCATCTCAAATACTCAAGCTGCCCCATTTTAATCCTTCTATGATAAAAGGCTGTCTATACTAAAAAATATCTTCAGTTGATTTTTTTCCAGCCATAAGCATTAAAGGCAAGAAAAGGGCATATTTTAGCTCTTAGCCTAGATACTGCCTAGATCATCCATGCAGATTAAATTCTTGTTAAACAGTTAATTAGACAGCATGATCCAAATAAACTTCTTATCACTGATTTATGGTCTTGGTACTCTTTTTGAGACCAGGGATAGGGAGGGAAGGAAATTATTTACAAATTCTTTTCTCACTTTTCCATAGGGCAACTGGCTCAATAACAACTGGTGGCTGACAACCTTTCCGGAAATAATAACTTAAATAAGATGAAAGAACTTATGGTTATCTTAAAAGGAAAATAATTTAAAATATATATTTTAATCTGGAGATCTTCAGATTTAAAAAGTACAGGACAAAAATTATTCTTTACAAAAGAATTATTAATAAATTTCTTTTGGGGGGTTAGAATTAACATTTTTATTATCTTTCAAATTTTCTCTAAAAAATAAACTACAATACAATAAGCAGGTTTAGCTGTTAAAAAACCATAAACTCAGTCTGTGTGTGTGTGTGTGTGTGTGTGTGTGTATTTTTTTATTTTATTTTATTTTTTTTTAAACAGTGTTTTGCTCTTGTTGCCCAGGCTGGAGTGCAAAGGCACGATCTCGGCTCACTGCAACCTCCGCCTCCCGGGTTCAAGTGATTCTCCTGATTCAGCCTTCCGAGTAGCTGGGATTACAGGCATGTGCCACCATCCCAAGCTAATTTTGTATTTTTGGTAGAGACGGAGTTTCTCTATGTTGCTCAGGCTGGTCTCAAACTCCCGACCTCAGGTGATCCGCCTGCCTCAGCCTCCCAAAGTGCTGGGATTACAGGCGTGAGCCACTGTGCCTGGCCCACTCAGTCTATATTAACTAAAAGTTTTAAAAATCACCAAATAAGCAATTACCCAGTAGGAAGACAAAAGATTTGTATAAGAAAGCAAATAAAGTCAGATTTAGTCTTCAGAAAGGTTACTCCTGCAGTTGAGAATGGGTTTAGGGTAGGCTAGGAGTTGAGACATTGTTGCCATAAAACCAGGTGAAAGAAAATGGGAGCCTAAACTAGGGTGGTGGCAATAGAGGGGTGAATGGATTCAAGAACTACTGGAAGAATGGGTAGGACTTAGCTACTGAATGAGATGTTTTGTATACATTATTTTCAATATATTATATATATTTTATTTTACAAAGATAGGTTAGGATAATATATTACATCCTGTTTTATTATGCTTTTAAAATGAACTATATAGTATAAAAACACCTTTCCATGTCAATAATGAGAACACACATCTTTTAAAATAGGGAGAGCCTGTGATTTACACCACGTGTGAATTTATGTTTAAACCATTGAACTTGAAAAAAGAATTTCCTTTTCTTAGAGACAATGCCAACATAACATACATATTTTAAAAATTCTGATATGGAGGTAATAAAATTTTAGAGCAACAGTTTTTGTTAAATGGAAGACTAGAGTTTTGTGAAGGTACGTTTGGGTTCCATAAAGGGTTTAGTTCCAATTTATTGGTCTTAAAATCATGTTTAACTATCAAAAAATTAAACATTCATATTTAGAGGCATTAAATACCAAATTTGAACACTTCAGAATTCTACCATATTTTATGCAGACAAGTAACTTTGTTTTTGTCTTGCCTTCAGAAAAAAAGAATTTCCTAACAACCTTGTAACATATATATTTGAACTTAATGTAAAGTGTTTCAATGATTAAGAATGTGATCGCTCTGTACTGTGCATGTGTGAATTCTATTTGTATATATCTAGTTGTTCAAATAAAAATATGCAATTGAGTTTATTACACCAGTTGATCCCACAAATGACATCATAATTAAATGCCTGCCAAGACCCAGGCAGATCTGTGTCACCACATGATAACTGCATAAGAAGTGAATTAATAACATTTCATATTATAATAATTATAGACAGTTTAACTTGCTAAGCATTCTCTCCTCACTCAGTTTCTTTTACATCAGAATACCCTACTCAATGCAAGTTCGAAATTTTACCTATTTTCTAAAGAGAGTGTAATGGGTCCAGTTCCCTGGGACCCAAACTCTGAGAGAGAGCTATGCAAGAAGGAAACTTATTAGGAAGTACTCTTGGGAAAAACAGCTGTAGGGGTGGAATGACTGAGCGGGATTGAGAGGAGGGAGAAGGTGAAATGTGCTGTGGTGGCAACAAGCCTCAGTGGATAGCACCGGGTATCTGAAGCTTGGTTGGCCTTTCAGAGTTGTCTTCAATTTAGGCAAGGGGCCAAGCCTCTGTATTCACTTATTTATTAGTCATTGGAAGTGGGCTCCTCCCAGGAAGGAGTGTAACCTTAGCTGAGTCAACAAGCTTCCATGTAGGACAAGGCTAGGGGAGTGACATGGCTAGGGGAGCTGTGAGGCATTAGCAGCCACCACTCTCAAGTGTTGGGAAGGAATACCCTGAGCTAAGGTGTAACTGGACAGCACATCACTGCATCCACCAAACACTCTAACAATAGTAAACTCTAATTTAAAAATTATATTAAATATACAAAAGGGAGGTTACCTGTGGAAGAGAAATAAAGGGGGACTTTCACATTTTGAAATATTACTTTGTGTGTTTTTCTCTCTTACAGTACTAATATGGTCATTTTCCTAGATGTGTAATGAAATATTAAAGAAATACCACAGATATTACCTTTAATATGTAAGATATATCAGAATTACATTTGTTGAGTAAAATATGTTATAGAATTGTACTTTATCACTGTAAAACTTCCTGAAAGAGTTTAAGTGAACAAGAATAAGGAAGTTTCTTACTTCACTGTGTTATATATTTCGAATTCCTTTTCTGGATGGTCCTTTTTCAAGTTTCCCAAATGAAATGGATTTGGAAGAGTAGACTTCTTTTTAGTGACCTGAAAAATATAGTTAAGTAGATTGGTTTATATCTAAGAATGGAATCATATAGCAGAAGTAATTTAAAAATTAAACATCCTTCTAAGAGAACTACTTACAATTTTACAATGCTTCCTTTAAATATTTTTGATGCTAACTTGTACCTCTTCACTTATACTTGGCTGACAGGGATCCCAGGGTCATGTCCTGGGATGGCATGATGGTATTCCCTGAAAACCTCCTACCAGAGCCATTACCAAGTTTGTATGTATGCATACTTGACTCCCTCCCTACACTCTGCACTCCTCAAAGTCAGGGGCTGTGTCTTCTTATTCACTTCTGTATCTCCTTTGTGTAGTATGGCCCTTGGCACTTAGTAGGTATTTAATCAACATTAGTTGAATGGCTGAATTTTTTTTTTTTTGAGATAGAGTCTCGCTCTGTCACCCAGGCTGGAGTGCAGTGGCGCGATCTTGGCTCACTGCAACCTCCACCTCCTGGGTTCAAGTGATTCTCCTTCCTCAGCCTCCTGAGTAGCTGGGATTACAGGCGCCTGCCACCATGGCAGGCTAATTTTTGTATTTTAGTAGAGACAGGGTTTTACCATGTTAGTCAGTCTGGTCTCGAACTCCTGACCTCAAATGATCCGCCCGCCTTGGCCTTCCGAAGTGCTGGGATTACAGGTGTGAGCTACTTCATCCAGCTGAATGGCTGAATCTTAAAGGTTAACTCAGTTTCTCTTAGGAGCTGTTCCAGGCTTGGTAATTCTTTAATCTTTCCAAATCCTTTTAGACTATTTCTACCAATTTCATCGACTAGGATAATAGGTACGGTACTGATGTCAGTATTTCCAAATACACCCCTCTTAGGGGTCCAAAAGTATTCTGTTGTTTGGAATGAGGAGATTGAATCTGGTTATTTATGCCATGCTACCAGCATCTCATATTTTGTTTGTGCTCTTTCTCAGACTTCTCATCTGGTATCACTTCCATCCACCCAAATGACAAGTTTCAAAAATGTTTTGAAAGATGGCAGCACCACTAGAATAAGTACAAAGCCTCCCGGGGTGAATGTTTTGATAATCATTTGGATATTTTACAGTATTTTCATGCGGAAAAAATCAGGAAAAATGATAATCTGAAAAATGAACATCCTCTCTCCAGTCAACTTTTAAATCCTTGTATTACACAGATTCAGATTTTAAAATCTATAAAAATAGGATAATACACACACAGAGAGACATATATAGACACACACACATACACACATTTAGGGTTCTGATTCTCTTTGCTGAACATTTCATTGGCTATTTAGTCAGATCACCCCACAACAAGCTTGGATGCTCTGTTATCATTGCAAATAGGGAAGAAAGAGGTGAACGTGGAAATTAAGATTAAATTTTCCCTATTTCTAAGTACTGTTAAACAGATAACGAGGTCAAGGGGCTCTTGTCTTATTACTTGATATTTCTTTTTCTTTTTTTTTTTTTTTTTTTGAGACAGAGTCTCACTCTGTCACCCAGGCTGGAGTGACAGATCGTGCAGTGGCACAATCTTGGTTCATTTGCAACCTCCGCCTCCTGGGTTTAAGCAATTCTTGTACCTCAGCCTCCAGATGTATCTGAGACTACAGGTGTGTGCCACCATGCCTGGCTAATTTTTGAAATTTTAGTAGAGACTGGGTTTCACCACGTTGGCCAGGCTGGTCTCCAACTCCCGGCCTCAAGCAATCTGCCACGCCTGGCCTGATACTTTTTTTCTTTTTGGTTCAAAATCATTGGTTTGCCAGCAGTGACTGAAACATCCACCATGTCAAATGAAGAATGGTATGCCACTAAAAAAACTGTCTTGCAATTATAAAATAAGGACCGGAGATACAGCTTAGCTCCCAGAATGTACACACTTGAATGAGCACACACCTTAAGCAAGGTTCCACTTTCTTCTAAACCATCAGAGCCCTGAGATTCTCTTTCCTTCCGTGCTGCATCTGGCGTAGTATGGGGGCTAAAGCCATCATCTTCTCCACCTTCACAACCATTGTCAGATCCTCCACTGCTCCTCAAAGGACTGGGCTTACGTGACTTTAAGGAATAGTCACCAAAAAGCGTTCTTCTACATGTTGGAGAAGTTGCTACTTTGGAAGTACCTTGTAGCCTACTGAGAATAGGTGAAGTGGTCAAGCTATCTGTTTTCTCACGTGATCCGGTAAGGAACCAGTCAGCACAAGACAAACAGGGGGTTGGAGAAGATGCTAGCCGCTCATCTATGTGAGAATCTACTCCCTCCAGCTGGTGAAGAGTTGTTTTGACCTGATCCACATATATACAGTCCGGTCCAGGATTCCCAATAGCTTTGGATGCACAGCCTCCAGCTTCTAATAGTACACATAGCATATAATGTTTCTAAAGGGAAAAAATTTACAAATGTAGGTTTAGTTACATGAAAATATTTACATAAAATGTACATGTATAAATTTATAAATACCGAAGACATAGAGGCATATGGCATAATCATGTGATGATTATAAAAATTTCCTCCCTCATCTTTCCTTTTTGGTTATTATCAATGCTTCTTGATCTCAGTTAAAAACAATCTTACATTGCCTTATCTTGATATACCATCAAACCACTTCTTTTGAGACACAGAATTCCCTAAGATAGCTGTCAAAGAGCCTCAGTTATCGGAAGTCCTTTCATCTACAATTACATATTTATTGTTTCTGATTCTATATTCTTTTCATGTCTCCCTCTATCTCCCAAAACAAGCCAATGGATAAAACCACTATAGAAAGGGGAAGAAAAGACTTTAAAAACCTGCTAAAATCTTTTCTTAGATTTTATTATTTGTCCATTGGTATTAAATGGATGCAAAAGAAAAGGAATAAGGGGCATGTAATATTTCCTTGAATACTAGTATTAGACATATTAATTTTGAATGAGCATGTTTGTTTGTGTATTTATTTAGACAGTCAATAGATACCTACCCACTCCCGCATCCCTCAACCCCAGCCAAAAAAAAAAAGAAAAAGAAAAAGAAAAAAAGAAGAAAAATCTCAAGAAAGAAGCTGAGGTAAACTTACCAAGCCAACAATTAGCAAAAAATATCTTCCTTCAGGTTCCGGAAAGACTTCAGTGTTTGAGTCTTCCAAAGGTCGGAGGTGATGCTGAGGAAAAACTTCTCTCCATATTATCAACTGACCAATTCTTTGTTTTGCTGCTAATGGCAGCAGGCAATAGTGGCGACAGTATACAGCAATATCAATAAGATCATCCTTGGGCAAATGATTGCATATCAAATAACCCTTGAATTTAATCACAAAGAGCAAAAGTCTACCAGTGATATAAAGCAATTAATGCCATAATATATTTCTAAGAGTTTTATAAACATTTCTTCAGTTGGTTTAGAATATTCTAGTTTCAAATGGGATAAATATAGTAAAAGCAAATTTTTTTTCTTGAGGTCAAAGTAGAGATCAAATGATAACTTAAGGTCTACCAATAGGTAGACTTAAGCACAAAGCAAGATCACTTCTGTGTAGTACAGCTTCAGTATCTGGCAAACTTAAAAAGGAACTGAATACTGAGTATGGAAAGTCAAGCAGCAGGGGTCATGACAGAGACTCACTTTTCACTGTGCACCCTTCCCTATTGCTTGATTCTTTATTACATGTGTTTTATATTGTGTTTAAAAATCCTTTTAATAAAAATACTTAAATTCATTTGATGCCTAATTTGCTTTACATGGACATCAACTAACTGTTATATAAGGTTTATTTAAAAGATGTAGGTTACTTTTCTTTCTTTTGTTTTTTTAATTGAACTGAGTTTCACTCTGTCACCCCAGGCTGGAGTGCAGTGGCATGATCTTGGCTCACTGCAGCTTCTGCTTCCTGGATTAAAGCAATTCTTGCGCCTCAGCCTCCCAAGGGTCCGGGATTACAGGCATGCACCACCCACCCCAGGCTGGAGTGCAGTGGTGTGATCTTGGCTCACTGCAGCTTATGCTTCCTGGGTTAAAGCAATTCTTGTGCCTCAGCCTCCCAAGTAGCTGGGACTACAGGTATGCACCACCATGCCCCGGTAATTTTTTTTTGTATATTTAGTAGAGACAGGGTTTAACCATGTTGGACAAGCTGGTCTCAAATTCCTGACCTCTGGTGATCTGCCCACCTCAGCCTCCCAAAGTGGTGGGATTACAGGCGTGAGCCACCGTGCCCAGCCAACTTTTCAAAACAGGATAAAAAACACACTCTTTCAAAAAGCAAGGAAAGTATTGTTCTTCTCTCATACATACTTGGTTCTTTGAGTACTGTTTCTCCTGTGCACATTTGCAAATACTTTATAAATGCTTTAGAATGCAACGAAATCACAAATATTTACCATATTTACAAATATGTAGATGCAAATCTTGTTTTAAGGTCTTAATCTGGTCAGGCATGGTGGCTCATGCCTCTAATCCCAGCATTTTGGGAGGCCAAGGCAGAAGGATTGCTTGAGCCTGGGAATTGCTTGAGCCTGGGAATTGCTTGAGCTGGGAATTGGAGGCTGCAGTGAGCTATGGTTGTACCCTGCACTCCAGTCTGGGTGGCAGGGCAAGAACCTGTCTCTAAAATAAGAAACATCTTAATCTATGGTACCTATATTCAGAAGAAAAGAGATAAATGTATTTTTAATGTTTGTAAAAGTATTGAAAATTTAGGTCTGTTTATATAGCGGCTGGACATTTTGACTTCAAGTTTTAACTTACCTTGTAAAATAGAGAAGACCCCAAAATTGTATACAGCCGCCTCATGTCATAGTAATCCTCAGACTGGGGAAAAAATTCATAGTGAATTTTATATTTTAATTTTTTTGTGATAAAAATTCCAATTAAGTTATAATAGTTAAAATGAAAATTATGTGCTTTAGTAACTGAACTTTTCATAGTGCCATCTTTAGAAACCAGCATACCAGAGTATTTGGATGAAATATAATATGCATATATTTATTTCATTGAGAACCTTATTTTTTATTCTTTTAAGACTCTTGATTAGAGACATTAAGAACATAAAATCCATTATTCTATGAGGGATTTCTTACAACAAATCTCTTTAGGACAAAAAGCTTTTACTCTATATAATCTACAATATCCAATATTACTGTATGCTATTTTTGAAAGCACAAATTGATGCAACCTATTTGCAAGCAACTAAGTGGTATGTAAAAAAAATTAAGTATACATGCCCTTTGAGTAATTCTACTTATAGAAATCTACAGGAATACTCAAGCAGTGGAATCGTGATTTTTATATAAAAAGTTAACAGTTGGATTATTTGTAATATGGAAAAATTAGAGATAACATGAAAATCAGCAATAGAGGAATGGCCAGCAAAACCAGATATACCACAGAATATCACACATATGTTAAAAAAATAAGACTGATCTATTTGAGCAGGCATAAAAGTTTTTGGGATACACTGCTCAGCAAATCATGCAAGCTGCAGAACAAAATATATATTATCATCTGATTTTTGTTAAAAATAGCATCCCCACCAACTATATACATGTGTGTTTGTTTGTGTGTGGGAATGTATCTATATGGAAAAAGGTCTGGAAGGATACGTTCCAATCCATAAGAGCAGATACACCTGGGGATGGAAGTGATAGAAAGGGATAAGTGAAGATATTTGCTTTTAATAACCATGCTTGGATCTTCACCTATACAGCTATTACTTTTACAAGTTAACCCAATGAAAACCTAAAGAAAACTAAAAACTGGAAATAACCTAGCCATTCCTCAACTGGGGAATGGATAAACAATTGTGACACATCTATATGATGGAATACTACTATTCAGCAATATTAGGGACTGAACTGCCTGTACAATAGCATGAATCAATCTTAAATCCATTATGCTAAGTTAAAGCCAGACACAATAAATTACCTACTGTATAATTGTTTATTTAAATTCTCAAGACACATGTGGAGTGTCTGGTTTATTCTAAGAGGCTGTCAGAAGCCCAATCATGGACCAGGAACCAAGGAGTTGGGAACTGTGGAGCTGAACAGGGCAGGGATGTCCAGGTATCAGAAGGTAAAAGGAGGTCAGCTGAGTAGCCAGAGCAGCATTAAGGCCAGGTTGAGCAGGATGATTAACTTATATGACATCCTGGAAAAGGCAAAATCATGGGGACAGAACACAAATCAGTGATTGCCAGAGGTTGGGGGTATGGAGAGTGGTTGATTGTAAAGGGGTACAGAAGAATTTACTGAACATAAATTATACCTTAATAATTTTTAAAAACTAAGGAAAACACATTATCAGGATATAAGATTAAATCTTAAATCTAATTTCACTAAAACATTTAGAATAGATCCTTATTTTCATATTTTTAAAAATTAAGGCAAAATTCATGTTCTGTGAGCTTTGACAAATGCGTACAGCTATGTAAGTGCTACCAAAATTGAGAGGTAGAACAGTTCCTCGACACCTCCCTATACCAACTTTTTTTCTGAGTAGTAGGCCATTCCTGAATATACCAAAATTTGTTCTGGTATTCACCCCTGCCAATGGACAGTTAAGTTATTTGAGTTGTTTCCATGTTTTGCTTATTACAAATAAAGTTGCTTTGTATACAGGTCTTTGTATTACATTTGCTTTCAGTTCTCTTGATTTAAAAAGACAGGAACAGACTGGTTGAATTATATGGTAGGTATACATTTAGGTTATTAAGAAACTGCCAAACTGCCTTCCAAAGTAATTGTACCATTTTACATTGTCAATTTATCCATTTTTTTCTTTTATGAATTGTGCTATTTTTCTGTATCCAAGGAAGCCCAATAGATCATTTTTTAACCATAGAAAATATTGTTAACTCCACTGCTCATTAAAATAATGTTTCATAAAGGCATGAATTAGATTTTTAAATTAAATGTATTGGACATAAGTTCCAAACACTGGATATTTAATATTTTAGATCCGAACTGCTCCTAATGGTTAATATCCCCTAAACACTTTCCATTAGTAAAAAAATTATGAGCCACAAAAAGCTTACCATGAAGAGTTTACCATGCTTAAATTTCTGTTATTTTTACAGACAAAACACCCCTCAATTTGTTTAGGGTCTTTGCTAAGACTCAGTTGCCCCTTCAAGCTAAATTTCTCTTCCCACTTTCACCAGCAATCTTCTTGAGGATAATCTACACTTCATGGCTTCCACTTCCTTACTTCCCATTACTTTGTAAAAGAACTTTTATTACTGAGAATTTTAGCATATACAAAAAGGAAATTGTACAATTAGTTCTTGCATAGCTATTGTCACCCAGGTTTAACTATGACAAGTCCTTGGCTCATCTTGTTTCACCTGTATCATCATCTTCCCCTCCTCGTGCTGAATTATTTCAAAACCAATCCCAGATATTATATCATTTCATCTGTAAACACTTCAGAATGTATGCATAAAACCTCAAAATATATATAATCATAATACCATTATCACAATCTAAACAATTATTTTTGTCTAATACCGAATCATTAGTGTTTACATTTCCTTGAATGTATGAGACCGAAGAATAGATTCTGTCTCATTTATGAGATTCCTTGACTCATAGATGTTTTTAAAAGTTTGTTTGAATGAGGATCTAAGAAAGGACATACATACACTTGGTTGATAATATTAAGTCTCTTGTATCTGAGTTCTCTCTCAACTTCTCTCCCTTCTCCTCACCCTCACACTACCACCCTTTTCTAATTTATTTGGAGAAGAAAGTGTCCTGCAGTATTTGCCAGTCTGGATTTTGCTGACTGCAACCCTTCTTCCCCAAATGGGGTCTTTTAACATGCCCCCTTTCAGTGGTATTTCCTGTAGGTTGGTAGTTACATCTGAGGCCTCATCAAGCATATTTTATAGGTCATCTGTGTGCTTCCATCAGGAACAACATATTATCTGCCATTTTTCTTTTTGTCATATGAGCAGCTATTGATGACCATTGCCTAGATCCATTAATTCACTGAGGGATTGCAAAATGGTGATATTCCAATTCTGTCAGTCTTTCTTGATTATTTCAAGGTTACCTCTGTTTGGTAACGTTGATATATGGTTCACACAGGAAAGGCAGGATAAATGTCTGATTTTTCTTCATTTAACAGTTTACACAAAAACAAGTTGGTGCCTTCATATTCTGCAAAGTTGACTAATAAGAATCCTTTTTTTTTTTAAGTATCATTATGCACTCATGGACTTATACATATCTGATGTGTTTCAATCTTTTGTACGTATTTCCTTATAGATGTTAAAGAGGGAGCCTCGTCAAGTTGTCTCACGACAATTTGAGTTCTACTATAACCCTATTAATTTTTGGAAAGCTTTCCGGATTTCTGATATGACAAAATGTTCTTAGACTTATCTTGTACATTTTCAGCCCCAATTTTGGATGAGCCAATTCTTGAGGAGTTCTGGTTCCTTTTGGTGAGAAATGTTATTTATACACCATGGCCTGGGTATTAGTGATACTTATCGATACTGCGATGGTCACTATTGCTAGACCGTTTCACTGGACATAGCTAGGAAATACAATAATTAAAAGATTAAAACCCATATTGATACTTCCAATTTAAGTACAGCTCTACAAGATTCTTATTTAACTTAATCAGTATTACATCCATATTCATTTTCCTCAAAAGCTTAGTTCTTAGTGACATCAGTGTAATGAATCATTTTTAATCCCATAATATACATTGTGTAACAAATATTTCAATTGAGTAGAAAATCTTAAGGCAAGCAAAATAGATTTTGTCAGTGTCAAAACAGAGGCCTAATGTGTATTTCAAGATTATTATATATTGACTTGGTAAATAGTTAGAATAATGACTGGTACACAAAATAAAAATTCAACATTGAGCCTTTTATAAAACCCACTCCTTCTCTTACCAGTTCTGCAAAATCTGCAGCCTCCAAGTCACTTAATGCCATGTCTAATTCCATCTATGTTAAAAAAAAAAAAGTAACATAAACATTTGACTCATATTAAGTTACTTTTTTAGTAATGGCCATATAAAAAGTGCTTAAATTACTACTTGAAAAATTGAGTATCTTTCTCTTTTGTGTTACTTAGGAAATGTCTCAAAAGGGAACATATTGTTTTTAAGCTTTGCAATTACGAAAGTTTACTTATTTAACTTATTGTTTTTAAGCTTTGCAAATGTAAAACAACTTACTCATTTCACATAGCATATTTCAACTAAATCTCAATAACTACAAAATGGTCCTTACCATATATTCAAGGCATAGTAAATTTATGAGGTTCAAAAGTTGCTTTCCAGTTTTAAGTTAGAAATTAATTTAACCCATTTGATTTCATAGAAGAAAATGAAACTCAGTCTTAAAGTAGCCAACTTATTTTGAGTTGTTCTTGTTTCTCCATTTCTTGTATATTACTCAATAGTTGGATTCTTGAAAAATATCAACATTCTTCCCTGTCTTTCTCTTGGACACAATGTTTTTCATTCAAGTGTTGCCAATCTTTATTCCTAGATTAAAACACGAAGGCAAGTGTTCCTCTGGAATCTGGCATAGTTCAACTCCCCCACAGAGTTATTAGAAAAAAATAGCTTATTTAGGATTTGGATTTTGTTTCTATGGAAATTGCCTTAACTCTTTTATGCATCACCTTTGTTCTTCTTTGAAGCATCCCAAATTTAAAAATAGAATAAATTTAATCTGAAGTTTAATCTATAATACAAATATATATATAAATCAAAACTGCTGGCAATTGATTTTTGTGGCATACACACTATTTGTGAATAAGAATCCTTTTCTTTTTTTGAGCCTGAGTCTCACTCTGTCACCTAGGTTGGAAAGCAGTGACACGATCTCAGCTCACTGCAACCTCTGCCTCCCAGACAATTCTTTTTTTACTTTAAATGCCAAAGCACTCTCTGCAGGACTGTTTCACACACAAATTATGTCTTACTGAGATGACAAAAGCTTTTGAAATATTAGTCATGTCTTTCAATGCTTTTCACACAGTATGACTTATTACTCATTTGTGACCTACATTTTTCTGCATCTTGCAAATACTTTAGGTTCCTTTTTTAGTCTGTCTTGTGAAAAACTACAGGACAAAATTACCGATTTGTGATTTTTCATCTCAAAAACTGGTCAATGAGTTGCTATTCCTGCTACTAAACTCTATAGGCAATTAATGTACAAGATTACTGTAATATATATGTTTGTTTATATTCCTTAAATAAAAACATAATTATTTCATTGTACCCTAGGAAATCATTTCATTGTACCCTAGGAAAATATGATTGAAAAAGAAGCTCATCAAAATAAAACTTCTAAAATACCTGGGAAGGAAAACTGAAGTAAGACTTCATTATATACTAAAACTGGAACAAATAAGTTGAAAATAATGATTTTGTTTGTTTTTTAAAATAAACAAAAATCACTATTTCCACCTAAAATTGCCAGGTATAAGTTACCTTACACACATGTTTTTAACTAGATTTCTTAAGGCATTAAATTCTTTAACATTTCCACTAGAAGACACATAGTCAGTAAATCCTACATTTTTAATATAATGAGAAATATCAAGAGAAATGGAATCAACCTAAGTGTTCATCAACAGACGAATAAAGAAAATGTGCTATACATACATAATGGAATACTATTCAGTCATAAAAAGAACAAAATCCTGTCATTTATGACAATACAAATTAACCTAGAGGGCATTATGTTAAGTGAAAGAAGCCAGGCACAGAAAGACAAATACCACATGATCTCATTCATATGTGGAACCTAAAAAAGCTGATATCACACAAGGAGAGGGTAGAATGGTGGTTACCAAAGGCTTGGGCAGTTAGGGGAGAGGGTGAATGAGGAAATGTTGGTCAAAGGATACACAATCACAGATAAGAGGAGTAAAATTTAAAAAAAATAGAAAAGGTAAGATTATAGAAATGAAAACTAGGCAAGTCATTGCCTGGGGCTGGCAGGGTGGGGAGAAGAAATTGGGAGGGGAAAGAGAGAAGTAAAGAATAACTACTAATGGTCATGGAGCTTCCTTATGCGATGATGAAATGTTCTAAAATTGATTGTGGTGATGGTTAGGCAGCTCTGTGAACAGACTAAAAAACACTGAATTGTACATTTTAAATGGGAAAATTATATGACATGTAAAATATCTCAGTGAAGCCATTAAGGAAAAAGAACTTGATTAAATTCACATAACTATTGTTCAAGCTGAAATTTTTTAAAATAAAAATTTTTAAAAATAGTTAAGAGAAAGTCTTGACTATTAAACTGCTGTGCTATACTGCCTTAAATGAAGTAATTGGCAATTGAAACAGATAGGGCTTTATTGGTCTAAAATAGTGAGGTTTAATAATTTACCATCATGTCTCAGAATGTTTCAGCATAAAGTTAAGGTCTTAAAAATATTTTTAACTAAAAAAGAAAAAATGAAATCACAACTTATCAAAATTTATGTGGTGCAGCAAAAGTGGTACTTGGGGGAAGTTTATAGCATTAAATGCATATATTAGAAAAGAAGAAAGATCTGAAACCAATAATCTAAGTTTCTATTTTAGGAAACTAGAACAAAAATCAAATCTAAAATAGCAGAAGAAAAGAAATAATAAAAATTAGAGGAGAAATCAATGACACTGAAAACAGGAAAGCCATAAAGAAAAATCAGTGAAACCAAAAGTTGGTTCTTTGGAAAAAAACCAATAAAATTGCTAAGTATCTAGCCTAACTAAGATAAAAAGAGAGAGGACACAAATTACTAATATCAGAAATGAAAGTGGGTGCATTAGTGCAGAGTCCATGGACATTAAAAGGATAGAAAAAGAATACTGTAAACAACTCTATGCTCACAAATTTGATAACCTAGATGGAATGGACAAATTTCTTGAAAGATAAAAGAAGAAAAGATACTATAAATTGGCTTACACTTATTAAAGAAATTGAATCAATAATTAATCAACTTGTACCAGGCCCAGATGGGTAGACTGGTGAATTCTACCAAACATTTAAATAAGAAATTATACCAATTCTCTATAATTTCCTTCAGAAGACAGAAGCAGAGAGAATACTTCCTAATTCATTTTATGAGGTCAGCATTACCGTACTACTAAAACCAGACAAAGACATTACAAAAAAAAAAAACAAAAAACAAAAATGAAAGACCAGTATCTTTTATGAACAGATGCAAAAACCTCCAATAAAATATTAGCAGAGGGAATGCAACAATGTCTAAAAAGAAATATACACCACAGCCAAAGGGGATTTATTGCAGGTATGCAAGGAGGTTTGACATTCAAAATCCAATTAATGTAATCCATCAGATCAACAGGCTAAAAAAAAAAAATCACACGATTCTATCAATATATGCAGAAAAAGCATTTGATAAAATCTGATACTCTTTTATGATAAAAACTCTTAGTATACTAGGAATACCAGTATATAGAGGGAAACTTTTTCACCTCGATAAATAATATCTACAAAAAACTTATGGCTAACTTCATACTTAATGGTGATACGTGAGGTACTTCCTAAGATGAGAAAGAGGCAAGGATGTCCTCTACCACCACTCCTTTTCCACATCATACTGGGAGGCCCAGTTAATGCAATAAGGCAAGAACATGAAATACATGATTGGGAAGGAAGAAATAAAGCTGTCTTTGTTTGTAGTTGACATTATTGTTTACATAGGAAATCTGAAAGAACTGACAAAATCTCACTTATTAAAATTTCATATATTTTATAAAATATATAAAAATCTCACTCTTTAATATATTTTATAAATATATAAAGGTCCCACTCTGTCATCCAGGCTATAGTGCAGTGGCATGATCTCAGCTCACTGCAGCCTCTGCCTCCTGGGTTCAAGTGATTCTCCCACCTCAGCCTCCTGAGTAGCTGGGACTACAGGCATGTGCCACCACACCCTGCTTATTTTTGTATTTTTGTTTGGTAGAGAAGGGGTTTTACCATGTTGGCCACGCTGGTCTTGAACTCCTGACCTCAAGCAATCCACCCATCTCAGCCTCCCAAAGTGCTGGGATTACAGGCATTAGCCACTGCACCCAGCCTATAAGTCAACTGCTTTCCTACATACCAGCAATGAATAAATGGAATTTGAAATTAAAAATACAATACCACGTACCTTAGATATCCCAAAAATAAAATATTCTTAGTTATGAATTTAACAAAATATACACAATATCTGTATGAGGAAAACTACCATACTCTGATAAATGAAATCAAAGGAGGATTAAACAAATGGAGAGATATTCCATGTTTTTACGGATAGGAAGACTCAATATCGTTAAGATGTCGGTTCTTCACAACTTGATGTATATATTAAATGCAATTCCAATCAAAATTCCAACAAGGTATTCTAAAGTTTATATAGAGAGGCAAAAGACCCAGAATAGCCAGTACAATATTGAATGAGAACAACAAAATCTGAGGACTGATACTATCCTACTTTAAGACTTAATATAAACCCACAGTAATCAAGACATTGTGTTATTGGTCAAAGAACAGATAAATAGGTCAATGGAACAGAGAGCCCACAAATATACCCACTTAAGTACTGTCAACTGATCTTTGACAAAGGAGCAAATTCAATGTAAAGAAGCAAAGATGGTCTTTTCAACAAATGGTGCTAGAATAACTGAACACCCATATGAAAAATATGAATCTAGACACACACTAGACACATTAACTCTAAGTGGACCATATGCCTAAATGTAAAATGCTAAACTATAAAAGTCCTAGAAGATAACATGGGAGAAAATTTAGATGACCTTGGGTATGACAACAACTTTTTAGATATAACACCGAAACCACAATCCATGAAACTGATAAGCTAGACTTCATTAAATTAAAAACTATTGCTCGCCAACATACAAGGTCAATAGAATAAGATGAACCACAGACAGGGGGAAAATATTTGAAAAAGACACATCTGATAAAGAACTGTTATCTAAAATATACAAAGACCTCTTAAAACTCCACAGTAAGAACACACACACAGAATTTTTAAATGGTCCAGAATAGGATTAAGATGGCAGACAGGAGGCAAGTCTAACTTGCAGCTCTTGCTCGAATCAACAGAGCCGCATGTGGACACTTACATCATGAACTTTTGCTCCAAGAACTACAGCAGGAACATACCAGGAAAGCTGAGAGAAACCACAAACCCTTTGAAGGAACTGGATCACTGCTGCAGGCTTCCTGAGATGTTGAAAAACTGTGAGTCTGCTTGCTTTCTCAATGGGGAGGCTTCTGGTCTGGGGCAAGTTCTAAGCCATGGTCACCGCCTACCTAGAAATAGACTCAGTGCTGTTATGGGGGCATGATGGGAGTTAGACTGGCCTTTAGGATGGTGCGCTACGTGGGAGAGGAGTGACGCCTGTCACTGCCGGTTTCCCCTCACTTCCCTGGTGACCTGTGTGACTCAACAGAAGCAGCCATAATCCCCCTGGGAATATAACTCCACTGGACTTGGAACTGCACCCCCATCCCCCATAGAAGCCACAGTAAGCCCTGTCCAAGAAGAGCTGGAGCTCAGAACTGCCTATCCCTGCCCTTACCTAGTAGTATTTTTCTACTCATCCTGGTAGCCAAAGACAAAGGTCATAATCTCTTGGGAGCTCTATGGCCCTGATCACTGCCTGAGAAACCTGAATACTTAACCAGGTGTCCCTAGGGCAAGTTTACATCCTCACTAAAGGACTGAAGCTGATGCTCTCTTGAAAGTGCCACCTCCTGACTGGAGGCCAAATAACACAAAACAAAAACACAACCAGGGACACTTCACAGAGTCCACTTCACTCACCTGCTACCTCCATTGGAGCAGGTGCTAGTATGCATGGCTACAAGACCTGAAGATGGATCACATCACAGGACTCTTTGCAGACACTTCCCAGTACCAGCCCGGAGCCTGGTAGCTCTGCTGGGTGGCTAGACCCAGAAGAGCAAAAACAATCACTATAGTTCAGCTCTCAGGAAGCTCCATCTTAGGGAAAAGGGGAGAGCACCACATCAAGGGAGCATCCCATGGGACAAAAGAATCTGAACAGCAGCCCTTGAATCCCAGATCTTTCCTCTGACATAGTCTACCCAAATGAGAAGGAACCAGAAAAAACAATTCTGGTAATATGAGAAAACAAGGTTTTTAAATACCTTCAGAAGATCATATCAGCTCACCAGCAATGGATCTAAACCAAGTTGAAATCTCTGAATTGCCAGAAAAAGAATTCAGAAGGCCAATTAATAAGCTAATCAAGGAGGCACCAGAGAAACATGAAGTCCAACTTAAAGAAATGAAAACCATGATATGGGTTATGAAAGGAAAATTCTTCAGTGAAATAAATAGCATAAGTAAAAAACAGTCACAACTTCTGGAAATCAAGGACACACAGAAATACAAAATGCTCTGGAAACTCTCAACAACAGAATCAAACAAGCAGAAGAAAGAACTTCTGAGTTCAAAGACAAGGTTTTTCAATTAACCCAATCCAATCCATCAAAGACAAAGAAAAAAGAATTTAAAAAAAACTGAACAAAGTCTCCAAGAAATTTGGGACTATGTTAAATGTCCAAACCTAAGAATAATTGGTGTTCTTGAGGAAGAAGAGAAATCTAAAAGTTTAGAAAACATATTTGAGGGAATAATTAAGGAAAATTTCCCCAGCCTTCCTAGAGATCTAAATATCCAAATGCAAGAAGCTCAAAGACTACCTGGGAAATTTATCACAAAAAGATCATTGCCTAGGCCCACAGGAATTAAATTATCTAAAGTCAAGACAAAGGAAAGAATCTTAAGAGCTGTGAGACAAAAGCAGCAGGTAATCTGTAAAGGAAAACCTATCATATTAACAGCAGAAACTCAACAAGCTAGAAAGGATTGGGGTCCTATTTTTAGCCTCTTTAAACAAAACAATTATCAGCTAAGAATTTTGTATCCAGTGAAACTAAGTTTCGTAAATGAAGGAAAGAGTTTTTTCCAGACAAACAAATGCTGAGAGAATTCATCACTACCAAGCCAACACTACAAGAATTGCTAAAAAGGAACTCTAAATGTTGAAACAAATCCTCAAAGTACACCAAAAGAGAATCTCCTTAAAGCATAAATCTCACAGGACCTATATAACAAAATTTAAAAAATGAAGGCATTCAGGGAACAGATAGCACGATGAATAGAATAGTACCTCATATCTCAATACTAACATTGAATGTACATGGCCTAAATACTCCACTTAAAAGATACAGAATGGCAGAATAGATAAGAATTCACCAACCATGTTTCTGCTATCTTCGGGAGACTCACCTAACACATAAGGTCTCACATAAAATTAAGGTAAAGGGGTGGAAAAAAATATTCCATGCAAATGGACACCAAAAGCGAGCAGGAGTAGCTATTCTTATATCAGAAAACAAAAACTTTAAAGCAACAGCAGTTAAAAAAAAAGACAAAGAGGGACATTATATAATGATAAAAGGACTAGTCCAACAGGAAAATATTACAATTCTAAATATATATATATACCTAACAGTTTACAGATTTATACAAAAATTACTACTAGTCCTAAGAAATGAAATAGATGGCAACACAAAAGTAGTGGGGGACCTTAATACTCCACTGACAGGACTAAACAGGTCATCAAGACAGAAAGTCAACAAAGAAACAATGGACTTAAACTACACCCATGAATAAATGGACTTAACAGATATTTACAGAACATTCTACCCAACAACTACAGAATATACATTCTATTCATCAACACATGGAACATTCTCCAAGATAGACCATATGATAGGACACAAAACAAGCCTCAACAAATTTAAGAAAACTGAAATTATAGCCAGTACTCTCTCAGACTACAGTAGAATAAAATTAGAAATTACCTCCAAAAGGAACCCTCAAAACCATCCAAATACATGGAAATTAAATAACCTCTCCTGAATGTCAACAAGGAAATCAAGATGGAAACTGAAACATTCTTTGAACTGAAAATAATAGTGACACAATCTATCAAAAGCTTGGATTCAGCAAAGGTGGTGCTAAGAGGAAAGTTCATAGCATTAAAGGCCTACATCAGAAAGTCTGAAAGGGCACAGATAGACACTCTAAGGTCACACTTCAAGGAGCCAGAGAAACAAGAACAAACCAAACCTAAACCCAGCAGAAAAAAAAGAAATAATCAAGATCAGAGAAGAACTAAATGAAATTGAAACAACAACAAAAAATACAAAAGATAAATGAAAGAAAAAGCTGGTTCTTTGAAAAGACAAATAAAATTGATATACCATTAGAAAGATTAACCAAGAAAAGAGAGAAGATCCAAACAAGTTCAATTAGAAATGAAATGGGACATATTACAATTGATACCACAGAAACACAAAATATAACTGAAGGCTACTATGAACACCTTTATGTGCATAAACTAGAAAACCTAGAATAGATAGATAAATTCCTGGAAGTATATAACCACCCTATATTAAACCAGGAAGACAAAAGAATCTCCGAACAGACCAATAACAAGCAGCGAGGTTGAAATGGCAATGGAAAAGGACCAGACAGATTCACAGATAAATTCTATCAGACCTTCAAAAAAGAATTGGTATCAATCCTATTGACACTATTCTGAATGACAGAGAAAGAAGGATCCTCTCTAAACCATTGAATGAAGCCAGTATCACCCTAATACCAAAACCAAGGAAGGACATAACCAAAAAGAAAACTACAGAATGATATCTCCAATGAACACAGATGCAAAAATCCTCAACAAAATACTAATGAACCAAATCCAATAGCATATCAAAAAGATAATCCACCATGATTAAGTGGGTTTCATATCAGGAATACAGGGATGGTTTGAACATACATAAGTCAATAAATGTTATACACCACATAAACAGAATTTAAAACAAAAATCATATGATCATCTCAACAGATGCAGAAAAAGCATTTGACAAAATCTAGCATCGCTTTATGATTAAAACCCTCAGCAAAATCGGTATACAAGAGATATATCTTAAGGTTATAAAAGCTATCTACGACAAACTCACAGTCAACATTATACTGAATGGGGAAAAGTTGAAAGCATTCCCCCTGAGAACTGGAACAAGACAAGGATGCCCACTTTCACCACTTCTATTTAACATAGTATTCAAAGTCCTAGCCAGAGAAATCAGACAAGAGAAAAAAATAAAGGGAATCTAAATCAGTAAAGAAGAAGTCAAACTGTCACTGTTTGCTGATGACATGATTGTATACCTAGAAAACCATAAAGACTCATCCAAAAAGCTCCTAGAACAGGTAAATTAATTCAGCAAAGTTTCAGGATACAAATTAATGTAGACAAATTAGTAGGTCTGCTATACACCAACAGTGACCAAGCTGAGAATCAAATCAGAACTCAACCCCTTTCACAATAGCTGCAAAAACATACTTAGGAATATACTGAACCAAGGAAGTGAAAGACCTCTACAAAGAAAACTACAAAACACTGATGAAAGAAATCACAGATGACACAAACAAATGGAAACACATCCCATGCCCATGGATGGGTAGAATCAATACTGTGAAAATGACCATACTGCCAAAGAAATCTACAAATTTATTGCAATTCCCATCAAAATACCACCATCATTCTCACATAACTAGAAAAACCAATCCTAAAATTCATATTTAGAACCAAAATAGTGCCTGCATAGCCAAAGCATGACTAAGCAAAAAGAACACATCTGGAAGCATCACATTACCCAACTTCAAACTATAATATGAGGCCATAGTCACCAAAAACAGCATGGCACTGGTATAAAAACTAGGCACATAAAACAATGTAACAGAATAGAAAACTTGGAAATACAGCCAAATACTTACAGCCAACTGATCTTTGACAAAACAAACAAAAACATAAAATGGGAAAGGACATCCTATTCAACAAATGGTGCTGGAGTAGTTGGCAAGCCACATGTGGAAGAATGAAACTATCCTGATCTCTCAACCTTACACAGAAATCAACTCAAGATGGATCAAAGACTTAAATCTAAGACCTGAAACATAAAGATTATAGAAGATAACATTGGAAAAACCCTTTTAGACACTGGCTTAGGCAAAGACTTCACGACCAAGAACCCAAAAGCAAATGCAACAAAAACAAAGAAAAACAGATGGGACTTAATTAAACGAAAAAGCTTCTGCATAGCAAAATAAATAATCAGCAGCATTAAAAGACACCCCACAGAGTGGGAGAAAATATTCACAATCTGTACATCTGACAGAGGACTAATATCCAAAATCTACAAGGAACACAAATCAGCAAAACAAAAAACAAACAAACAAAAAAACACAGTCTCATCAAAAAGTGGGCTAAGGACATGAATAGATAATTCTCGAAAGAAGATATACAAACAGCTAAACAGCACATGGAAAAACAATCAACATCACTAATTATCAGAGAAATGCAAATCAAAACCACAATGCAATACCACCTCACTCTTGCAACAATGGCCCTAATAAAAAAATTAAAAAATAATAGATATTGGCGTGGATGTGGCAAAAAGGGAACACTTTCATATTTTTGGTGGGAATGTAAACAGTACAACCACTATGGGAAACACTGTGGAGATTCCTTAACTAAAAGTAGATCTACTGTTTGATCCAGCAATCCCATTACTAGGTATCTACCCAGAGGAAAAGAAATCATTATATGAGTAAGATACTTGCACACACATATTTATAGCAGCACAATTTGCAATTGCAAAAATATGGAACCAAATGCCCATTAATCAACAAATGGATAAAGAAAATGTGGTGTATATATACACCATGGAATACTACTCAGCCATAAAAAGGAACAAAATAAAGGCATTTGCAGTAATCTGGAGCTTGGGACTATTATTCTAAGTGAAGTAACTCAGGAATGGAAAACCAAACATCATATGTTCTCACTCATATGTGGGAGCTAAGCTATGAGGATGCCAAGGCATAAGAATAATACATTGGAGTTTGGGAATTTGGGAGAAAGAGTAGCGGGTGGTGATAGATAAAAGACTATACGCTGGGTACAGTGTATACTCCTTGGGTAATGGGTCGACCAAAATCTCAGAAATTGCCACTAAAGGACTTACTCATGTAACCAAACACCACCTGTTCCCTAAAAACCTATTGAATTAAAAAATAAAATATGGGCCAAAGGTCCTAACAGACACTTCATTAAAGAAGACAATCAGATGGCAAATAAGCATATGAGAAGATGTTCCACATCATATGGTCATGAGGGAAATGCAAATTAATATAACAATGAGACAGCACTAGATACAGAAGAATGACCAAAATCCAAAACACTGCCAAAACTAAGTTCTGACAAGGATATGGAACAACAGAAACTCTCATTCATTGCTGTTGGGAATACAAAATACAGCCACTTGGAAGACAGTTTGGCAGTTTCTTACAATACTAAACATTCTCTTGCTATTTGACCAACAATTAATTGCCAAAACTTGGGAGCAACCAAGATTTCCAGTGAATGGATAAACTGTGGTACATCTGAACAATGAAATATTCAACATTAAAAAGAAATGAGCTGAGAGATCCAAGATGGCCGATTAGCAGCAGCTCAGGATTGTAGCTGCCAGTGAAAGCACAGTAAGCGAGTGGACGCCGCACTTTCAGACGAATTTTTGTTGCCTACAGACCGGGAGATTCCCAGCGGAAGAGCCACACGGGTCGCCAGCGCGACTTTTTTGGCCAGCGCGGCTGTTTTGCTGGCACCCCAGCATGGCGCTTCTCGGTGCGGAGTATACGGGACGGGGTGCCCTTTAAGTCAGGCTCGGCTGGTCCCACCCCCACAAGGAAAACAGCAATTGGAAACGCTGAGGACTGAGAGTTTCACATTAAGCACAGCCGAACCGGGAAGGTCCAGCTCTGTGGGAAAGGGGCGTCCGCCAAAGGAAAACTAAGAAACAGAAAAAACTTCATCACCGGGAAGAGAGATCCAAGATGGCTGATCAGCAACAGCTCAGGATTGTAGCTCCCAGTGAAAGCGCAGAGAGCAAGTGGACGCCGCAATTTCAGACGAATTTCTGTTGCCCACAAACTGGGAGCTACCCAGCGGAGGAGCCACACGGGTCGCCATCGTGACTCTTTTGGCTGGCACAGCTGTTTTGCCAGAGCCCCAGCGCATGGTGTGGTGCTTCTCAGTGTGGAGTATACGGGACTGGCTGCTCTTTGAGTTGGGCTCAGCTGGTCCCATCCCCACAAGGAGAACAGCAATGGGAAGTGCTGAGGACTGAGAGTTTCACAGTAAGCACAGCTGAACCCGGGAAGGCCTAGCTCTGTGGGGAAAGGGCGTCCGCCAAAGGAAAACTAAGAAACAGAAAAAAACTTCATCACCAACAAGCTGGACGTCCACTCAGACCCAATCTGAAAGTCGGCAATTACAAAGACGACAGGTGGATAAATCCACAAAAATGGGAAGAAATCAGTGCAAAAAGGCTGAGAACACCCAAAATCAGAATGCCTCTCCTCCTACAGGGGATCGCAGCTCCTCATCAGCAAGAGAACAAGGCCTGACAGAGAATGAGT
>CAUYLG010000617.1:0-175000 GCA_963573385.1 Cacajao melanocephalus
ACACACACACACACACACACACGTCCTGAGTGAGAGTCTCACAGACTACATAGATGAACTTTTCTCTTGAGTAGACAAATAGATGGTCAAATGATTAATAGTATCCATCACTGGTTTTAATATTTATGGAGCACAAAATATTGAGAAAAGTATTCATTCCCATATACTCTAATGTAGTTATTTCCGTGTACTTTCCAGTCTGACTACTAGTAACAAAGGAAGAGGGAGTTAAAAGAAATGAACTTGGCCTTCCGTCCAACCTGAATCACTGATCACATCTAGCCTCACTAGAACACCTTCATTGGTTTCAATTCAGTACACAAATACTTAATGACTTAATGTACAATGAAGACAGAGTGGTCCAAGTCAGTCAGTAACTGACTTGAAGTGTGGTTACAAGTATATTGGTAGCTGATGAAGGGATAAAGTCACCCAAAGAAAGTATTTTAGTTTTTCCCCCTTTTTTATTCAAAAATAAATACAGTATTTGAAAATGCCAATACAGTACCAGGAGATATTTCAGTTAAAATGACCTTAGAAATACAGAACTTATTCACCCAAGGAGAAAAACATTCCTTCTACTGTGCAAGGAGAATACAGTCCTCTTCTCCTCCACTTCACCACTTGCATGAGAAGAGGGGAGAGCCTTCTGTGTTGGTTGATAAATGTCTTATGCTCAGGCCCCTCCAGGGCAACCGCTGCTGAGGTGGATGTGTCCTCTCTGGAAAGGTTTGCTCCTTTAGGAACTAAGTTCATACTTGAGTGTGATCTTAAACTTCACTCTATAGTGATGATCTTAAAATCTATAGTGTGATCTTAAACTTCACTCTATAATAGATGATATCTTTTAAAGAAAGAATTTTTAAAAGGTTTGTTTCAGGTTGGGATAGAGTTTACATCGGCGTTATCAATGCAAAATGGATTTTTCCTATGCAAATAAACAGCATAAATAGTACTTATTTAAGGAAGGTTTTGCTAATTAAGTTTTTTTTTTTTTCAGATGGAGTCTTGCTCTGTCATCCAGGCTGGAGTACAATGGCACAATCTCCACTTACTGCAGCCTCCGCCTCACAGGTTCAAGGGATTCCTGCCTCAGCCTCCTGAGTAGCTGGGATTACAAGCTCACGCCACCATGTCCATTGTATTTTTAGTAGAGACAAGGTTTCACCATGTTACTCAGGCTGGTCTCGAACTCCTGACCTCGAGTGATCTGCCTGCCTCGGCCTCCCAAAATGCTGAGATTATAAGCATAAGCCACAGTGCCCAGCCAATTAAGATTTTTTTAAACCTATTTTAAGCATTTAGAAATATTGACTTTTCATGCAGCAAATTCTGAAATTGAACTTTAGGGAAAACAAGCAAATGTGTTCTCTGTGAAATCTCAGCTCTACAAGGGCAGGGCTGCCCAGGTCACGCGGCAGCAGCCTCCTTCAAGGTGTGCCCTCGAAGGTAACAAACCTGCGTTTCCTCTAAGACTTCACTACACAGAGGTGGTCTGCAAATCAGCACCAGTAGCATTGCCTGGGAGTTGGTTGAAACACAAAACCCTGGGCCTACTAATCATGTAATTGATGAGCAAGTGAAAGTTTCAGAGACATTGCTGTCTCCTGAGTGTGAGGGGTTCTGCTCTACTCGTTTTTAATAAGAAAAGTTTGTGACCTATATATGATTTAGAAGGTTGTTCTCAGGATTATTGAACACAATTTAGAAGGGCAGGAAATCTCATCTTCTCCCATCACAAATTTTCTTGGAGGGATTAAAGATTCATTAAATTCCTTGATCATTCTTACTGTTTCCACAAATGGATTTTGAGAGCCTGCTCAGATATTTGAGAGGGTTTGACCCACAGCATACCTCTGCTCCTTTCCTGTGGAACGTGCTATTCTTCAGAAAAGCCAGGTAATACTCATGTGTAAAGACCGGGAAAGGAAGCTCCCCGTGCAGTCAGGTTGGCCAAATTGACCCCAGCAACCAACAGGTGGCAACTCACGCTCACACCCCAGTTCAGGTTTGCTCAGTAGTTGACATCCTCGAAGAATCTCGACATGAAACCATTAGTAAACAATCACTTTGGTCACACTGCAACAATCTTTACATCTTACACTACCTGCTTTACTCACAATCCATTCTGAAAATTAATCTTCAGAGTGATTATTTAAGTGGCATATTCCTATTTTGATGCAGGGAAGGATAGAATATTTATCTTTCCTTCCTACAAACAGAAATGTCATTAGTAGTTTCCCAAATAATTATAATTATAATAACTGAGTTTTTCTTTTTATCACAATGCACTTCCTCTAAAATAATTAACTTTTCCATACAGAAGCCCAAAAATAATGGCTGATGAATTTATTTACCGGACACGAATGCCCAAATAAAACAGTTGACAAGAGAGAAGTGAGAAGAAAAGAGGTAAGCAGGATGCCAGTCTCTGCAACGGAGAAGTCTGTGTTATTTATTGCTAAAAATCACAGGGACAAATTATTTGGGAAACTACTAATGACATTTCTGTTTTTTTATCGTGGGTAAAGTTGACATTTCTATGGTTGTATCTAAATGGAATATCAGATGTGAGCAATTAGAGCTTGTGCTACATTGCATGATAGTTAATATCAGTACCCAGACCCAAACCATTTCTAGCCCAAATATTTCCAACAAAGAGAGAGAGAGAGAGAGAGAGAAAGGGAGAGAGAGAGAGAGAGAGAGAAGTCCCTGGTGGTGTTTGAACTTGTCCTCACACTAGCAAAGGTGGCTCGTGGGGCATCTGCTAATCGTGACTTTGAGCCAGGTCTATGTGACTAGCAGCTTTAGACGTTCCAGCAGATTCCAGGGATAAGTGTTTAGGAACACCATGGACATGTAGGGAAGGACTTCTGCTTTTCATCAGGATCTGTATTTATTATCCCTTATAAGACTCAAACCACGTCTCATGCTCATAAATCCCCAATGTTAACCAAGGCTGTTTTTTTCTCATATTAGGCTGCTATGCCTTTTGAATTTATTTATTTTATTTGTTTAAGTTGCCTCCCTTCTGAATTGCCTTTGGGATGATTGCTTTCTCAAAGCCTCTGTTGATTGGCGAAGATCACCAGGGTGAAGAGTGACCTCAAATGTTCCAGCTTCCAACCCTACTTCTGGCCCCTTGCTTTAAGCACTGGCCACAGATTGCAGGCAAATGCAGTCTGATGGACTTCAGATACGATATCTCCTTTCTTCCAGGTGTGACTGCATTTACTATATAAGATCCAGATTCTGGAAGCTGTCACCTTCCAACTGATTTCTTGTTTTATTTTTTTTTCCAGTTTAAAATACATGCAAGTATCTAGGGGTTGCATCCTGGAGTTGGCTAACAGCAGTAGCATCTCAGTAGGTCAAGATGATATCAAGGACGCAGGATTTGCAGCAGTGCCCTTGGTGCCCCCTCCCCCCACCTGGAGAGTCATTGCTGGATGGGATGGCAGGCTGGAGCCCTGGCGGGCACTTGGCCACTGCAGAGCTGCAGGCATGCTCAGTGCTCAGCAGGAAGAGCTGCAATAGTCAGGGGAGGACTACTGGGGACAGGCTGGGGGAGGGGCAAGGAGGGTGCCATTGTCACTCCAGGGAAGGGTGCATGCCTTCACCTGCCATGCTGGCTGAGATATCATGTAACCGCAGCAGCTGTCCAGGGGCAGCAGATACAAGCACAGCACACCTGTGTGCAGCATGCTTCATTATCATCAATATCCTGGCAGCCAGGAGAGGGAGAGCATTGCTAGGATACAGGGGAAGTAGCCCTCCCTTGATGTTGGGAGTCTTACATTCACATGGGGTTATTAGAAGCCCGTGGTTGACACAGGGGCCTCCCAAAGTTCTTAACTATATCATGCAGTCAGACCTTCCGCTCTTTCAGAGCTCATTTTATCTAACAATATTTTGTTTTCTAATCCCATTGTTACCTCATGGTTGTTTGGAAATGTGGGCCCGTTGGTCAGTTGGTTGGCTGATGAGCTTGCATTTATTTAATAGTTCTTTCTGTGTGATCCCCTCTGTGAGGAGAAGATCCAGGCCAAGGTGAGCTGGACAAGTTACCAGGAAGGCTCGTGGTTGGGAAATGGTCGTGTTTCCAGAGTCTGACCTGGCATCGCAACTGCTGTGCACCTGGTGGCCTCACCTGTGCACTCTCAGCTGCGGCGGCATGGCATGGGGTCACAAGGCAGCGCCAGTCAGCCAGCTCCTCCAACCCAGGGACGTTTGTCAGCCTGAACGCAGAACACTCGATGTGGCAGTTCCAGGATTTCTGTGAGCACGCTTGCTGCAAAGACAAGAAGAAACGACACACAAAGTGATTATCAGCTGGACCACAGTTCATTTATCAGTACCGGTCAGAAGATGCCAAGGCACATTGGGACAAGCAGGGAAACAGATGAAGAGAAGTCACCACCCACTCTGCGAGGGAGCCCAGCCCACAGCAACCCTCCTGTTCAGAGGCAAACTCCAAGGCATGCAGCTGGGAAGGAGCTGGAGCCACTGCCAAATGCCAACCTGGAGAGTCAGGGGCCTTTCCCTTTCAGGAACAGGAATCATCCAAGGCTGCCCTCCTCTCCTGCTTCCCCTCCAAACGCCTTCCTCCCTCCTCCTCTGAGATGTGAATCCAGAGCAGGAACAGGTGGCCCTGGGTGACCAGGAATGTGTCCTGCTTCCACATTCATGACACAAAGTGACATGAAGACATCGCTGTGGATCCTTCACCTCCGGAAAAAAACCCGGTGGTAACCGGATGCCGCCCATCTACACTAAAGGCAAAAAACTGCTGAAGCCAAAGACCAGGCAACAGGGTGGGAAAAGGGCTTTCAGTGCCGAAAATAGACCTCACTGGCAAATTGTTTAAATGATTGATTTCAACTTCCCCCCTTCTTTGTAGCAAGAGGGAAGGTCTGTGAAATTCCCAGTCAAAATGGCTCATGAATGGGTAATCACAACAACCCTAACAGCCTTTTGATTTGCTGACACATCTGTGGTGCGCATGAATTTTGCGTGATTGATGGCTGTTGACTGACAATGGGTTTTATGGAATGACGAGCAGAGTCCCAGAAGACAAATGGCTCAACGCACAAATGCAACACCGTACCCGAGAGGTGTACACAGCCTCGATTCAAGAGCCTCGCTTTCAAAGCGACCCCAAATAGCTCTGTACTGGAACCAGAGAGGATGGGCGATTCCATGAGTCACCCAACTGCAGAGGACATTTTTCCTCCTTCCTTGTCCTCTTAGAACAGCCCCCTTTGCGGCCCCAGGTAGGAACATTGTGGGCCTTGTCTATGGCGATTTTGCCACAGGAAGGGAGGGCTCTTGGCACGGTTATTGCCGTGACGTCCAGGAAATCCAGCACGAAACTCAAATCACACTAAATTATATGCTCAGGAAAATGTTCCAGTCCATCAATAACGCCAGTGAAAACTAAGACCCTGTGTGCTTCTAAGCTCCCAAGTCAGCCGGAGAAGAAAGTGAGTGCTGTGGAAGGAAGCTGGACTCTTTGCCCCCAGAAAGGAGGAGTGACTGGGAGTCTGGCGTTCTCAATGCAAAGGTCAATTGTAAGTCACACTTGATTTAGTTGACATGCAATGTTATTTATGTCATAGTTGGGCTCTTAGCGGAGCACAGGCCAGGTCAGGGGATGGGGTTCACTCAGAACTGGGCTCCCCTGTGGGTCTGGAGCAGGTACCCAGGAGGCCACCCCAGCTGCAGGGGTGAAGGTGCATTCTGCTTGCCGAGGGTGGGACCACCAGCAACTGGGTGATGAAGACACAGTCACCCTCTGCTATGGAGCAGGCCAGAAGGACCCACATCCAAGAACAGGGTCCCTGGATTGTGAGCAGGGCACGTTGATAGGGAATCCCACAGAGAGCAGAGTTCTGAGATTTCAGCAGGCAGAATAGCATGTGAAGCAACAGCAGTAGCTATGATAGCATCTGAGCTCTACCTATGCACCAGATGAATGCAAAGCGCTTTAAACACACTCCCGACAGTGGTCTAAGCAGCCTTTACCATTGTTGTTGCTGTTTGTATAATTGTTAGAGAGATGGGGAGCAGAAGCCTTGAGATCAGAACCTACTTGCCTAAGGCTCAAACCCAGTTCTGCTGGGACAAGGGAGCATCTCTCAAGCCAACAGCAGGCCTCAGGAACAGGGGTGGAGCCTGACACCTATTTCCAGAGAACGAGGAGGCTGTACATGACCCCCAGCACCTGGCACACACATACATCTCTAGAGCAGCGTTTCCCAAACTGTATTCTGCAAAACACAAGAGCCATGGGGCATCAGAGGGTGTTATCCAAAAAAACAGGGATTTGTGCCCAAAAAAGTTTGGAAAGCATTGAGATAAAGTTGAGCAGGACTGTCGACTGCAGACCTTCTCAGAGCCTTTAAGCTGTTCTCCCCTCCATGACTGCCACCCTTGCCAGAGCCTGTCTCCTCCCTCCCCTGCATTGTCGTGGAGGCCTCCATCAGCTCTCCAAGCATCCACTTGGCCCTGCAGTCAAGTCCCATCACTGTTCTGCCCAAACCTTCAGAGGGTCCAGGCTTTGCTGAGAAGGAGAACTGGGGTCCTCATGGCAGCTCATGGGATGGGGTCCTTCATTTCCCATGACACAGTCTCATCGCCTCCCCGACCTCTCCTCCAGCTCCCTTCCCTTTGCACACCCTGGCCCAGGAGATCAAGTATGCCATTCCCAGGGCTCTTGTCTACCTGCCCCGCCTGGACAGCCCTTTCCTCAGGTGCCCCTCAGCACCTCTCCTTCCTGTGTTGGTCAAAGGTCACTTCCCCACCAGGATGTTCTTTTCAACATGGCAACAAGTCCCCTTCTCTTCCTGGTACAGCCCATTTACCTGACCCTGTTCACCTTTGCTTTTTCATTGTATTTATCACCTTCTCCTATGCTGTTTAATACACTGAGTTACTCTGTTTTCATTGTCTATTTCTCCTCCCTTGAAAGTAATCTCCTTCAGAGCAGGAGCATTGCCTAGAACAGTGATTGAGACATAGTAGATACTCAATAAACATGTTGAAAGAATGATGAATGAAGGAATGTAATATTTAATATGCAGCATTTCCCCTTCAGTTACTGGGAAATTCATCACTTAGCAAATATGTGTTGAGTGTCCACCACATGCCAGGACTGCAGGATGTAGAAAGGGGACTTATCTCTCACCGACCACCACAAATCACTCTGCAAGAATTGCCACCGCAGAAACACTCCGAGAAGAAGGAGGATCATTAGCCCAGTGTATGGCCCCCTTTCTCTTTGGGACATGGATTAAGAGACAGGGGCCATCACACTCTAGAAATTTCCAGGGGCCGTAGATGATGAGCACTTATCCAAGGTTTCAGCACCTGAAACTGCAGGACAGACATAAATCTTGGAGCTGGACTCCAGACTGGACTGATGGGGGGCAAAAAGGTGGATGCCATCGGGCGCCAGGACAAAGTCAAGACAGAGGTCAGCAGTGTGTGGTGAGGACAGCATGGGGCACACATACACGTGGTGACTCCTACAAAGGACTGTGATGGGATAGGGCAACAAAGACAACTGTGGAACCCAAAACAGAGTGACGTGAAAGAGGATTCTCAGGACAGCTCCAGACCAAAACCCAAGGAAGGAAACCTGGGGATAGGCCAGTGGATCCAGTCTTTGGAAGGTAAGAGTTTTCTCGTGTGGTGCAAGGGGCATGGGTGGATAGAGAAGGTGTGAGCCCAGACACATGTAGTGACTTTCTAAAAGAAATGTTTTGAGAATTAGTAAGAGAGCAAGTCCATTATATGCTGAACCATATTTAATCAATATTTATTCCAGCATTATTAACTGTAAGAACAATAAGAGAAAAAAGTGCCATGTAAATAAGTCTTATTATAGCTAGCAAATTGGATTCATAAGCTGATTAATTTGAAATCTGTTTGTATATCCTTTGGATTATGTTGCCAAGTTTCTGGTGTTCAGTTTGAACTGGTGACTTTCAAAATTGATGCTGAGGGCAAGAGACAGTGCTAATTAGTGCATGAGCTTTTCACATCTGAAAATCTGGGAATGAGTCCTTCTTGGGTCAAAAGTGAAAATGAGCTTGGTTCTCTCACTCTGATCCCTGTTGACATTGTCATCATCACAAAACTATCATATTATTTGGCATTGCCACCAGGCCATGTCAAGAGAGTCTCCAACCCAATTCTGTAGGGCATGGTGGCAGATCCAGGCCACACTTTAGCAGGGAAGAGAATTTCCAGGAAGCAGTCTGCACACTACAGAAGTGGCACAAGCCAGTGGCTTTCACCCTCTGAGTTCATGTGCAGTAAATTCATCCGGGCCAATTTTAAAGGGAGAAAAAGAAAAAGAAAGGAATTAATGATGCATATCCAATCTAAAAGATAGTGTTATCTACTTTATTTCACTACTTGTGTTTCATTCATTGTGCCCTACAATCTTAAGTCACATAAGCGTATAAAATGATGCAATACAGCAGAACATAAGCCTTTACACAATAAAGTCCCAAGTCGCATAGCCCATCGCATCTCTGCCGATCGATCTGCTCATGCAAGGGCAGGAATGATTGAAAGATCTAGCAGCTCCTTCCCCATTCCCTTCAGTCACGTGCAGCTTTCCTGAGCACAGAATTCTGGTGCCAAATGGTCCAGGACAGTTTGTAAAAGACTGCTACTGGTTCTCACATTCATTCATTCATTCATTCACCCATTCTTCAGTATTTCATGATAAATCAACAGATATGCTAAGCAGGAGTTTCCTACAGGCTGGAATCAACGCAAATAGATAAGCTTCCAACAGCCCCATAAAGATAATGAGGTCTGTGCAAGGTGGGCTGCAGGCAGCAATTATACCAGAAGGGAAGGATGCAAACCCCATCATGGCTGGAAGGATAGACAGAGAAACCAGGCTGTCCAAGTCTGACCCTAAAAGTCCTCGAGACTTTTTGACAATCCATGGGGAACCCTCTGCCATGGCATACGCCAGTCTTTGGCTTACAGCAATGAACAGTGTAGCACAAGCCAACAACCAGCGTTGACATCTGCATTGACCTGAAAAGTAGAACCAGAGAAACGCTAGAGTTTTCTTCTTTAGATTTTCTAACTTGAGAGAAGATGACCAGAAATCAGGAAGACAAGTCAGACAAAAAGTTCAAACAGTCACAGTCTCAAATACAGGGCATGGGGACCAAGGAAAATGTTATCTACAGCTGGTGCATGCAGCTATGTCTAGAGCCAGGTGAGGCAATACAGACCCTACATCTGGCCCCACACTGACGTTTTATTTTTTCAAGGAAAATTGGTGGAGTGCCTACTCCCCAGACATTGAGGTGCAGTGTGAACACCTTCCACCGTGTGGGGCAGCTTCTGGGATCCTGCTGCATTGACTCCAAATGCCCCGGCAATTGGGTGCACTGTTAAATTCACCTCTGGTTCTGCCTTTGTTATAATCACACAAGCCTGGGTTCCTGGAACTCCAGGATCACTGCTCTAGGCCAGCAGTCAGTGGAAGCCTCTCATTGTCCCCTCCCAGGCCACCCTCTGATCACCAACATCCCTAAGAATTATCAATTGGCTTTCCGGGCTACCTAATGACTTTATCAATAACATTCACCAGTCTGGAAGGTCACTGGGAGGCCATAGGAAGTGCTCTGCAAAGAAGGTGCTGTGTGGGCCACTCCCAGTGTTCACCACTCCATTCTGCAGGCCTGTAATCGGCACTCCAGGACGGGTGCATTGTTGACAGGAGGACAGGTGGCCACCCTGTCTGCAAGTGGGCACGGCCACAGCTAACATCCTCAAAGCTGTAATTACATTTTATGTCTTTCACATTTAATAGCAAATTTGCCATTTAATCTTTAAGACAGAAGTTACTTATTCTCAATCTACTTCTCCTCGCACGGCTATAATCTCATGCCACTCACAGGGGCCGGTGGCACGAAGCCCATCACACTCCCAAATCAGGCCCATCTTTTCATTAGTTCACACCCTTCCTGAGGTGGCCTCCTTTACAGATGGCTGATCTGCAATCAACACCAGTTTGTTTCAATCAGACCGGCTCCCGTTGCTTCTCATTTGAAAACTGTTCCTCCAGAAGCACATTAGCGGGAGGCATCTAGAGCCACAGTGACGTTAACAATGGATTTTTATTTTCCTTAAGAAGAAATATGGCTGAAATCCAAAGGCGGAAAGAAAAAAGAAGAAAAACTCTGTATATTTGCATAGTTGTCCATAGAACATAAAGAAGATTTAAGCCTGTTCTACTCATTAATGTGTATAATGTCCCCTTTGAGCTGAGAAGGAAATTTATCAATCCCATTTTCAGTCACAGAAACTGAGACAAGGGGATAAATACCTCAACCTGACCCATGGACCCAGGAACTACCATTCAAAACAAACACACGAATCTATGCAAAATCTAAATTTTAGAGCTTCATTTCTCTATGCTTAGTGCTGGAGGGAGTTTTTGCTAAAGGAATAATGGTGTCTTCTGACATCATTCATTCCTAGAGAGAGGAGCAGGAGAGAGGAGAGAATAGCCCTGTCCTGGGAGATGGAGGCACGTGCCCCCACCCCTCCGCCTGCAGCCACTCTCTTCCTCCGCGAGTTTTTGTGAGCCAGCTGGGGTCTTACGTGTGACCCTGTGGTACTGAGGTTAAGCATGAACACTTTTTCAAAGCTGGATTACCCAGGCTGGGAAATGCTGACTTTAGTAACAGGAGACTGTAAAATGATTTTCTTATCTTGCTCATCCTTCTTTTATTTCACTTGGGTAAATGCAACATGGCCCCACACACTCAGGAATCACATTTGTCACCAAGTGAAGGGGACAACTTACCATTCGATCCCTGGTGAGTTAAATGCTATTGTTTATTGCAGGATGTTTTGACAATGTATCGTTGCATTCACACAGTGTGGGCTTCTGAAATTTGACATTGGGATCTTCGTTCATTTATAATTTATGCAGCTGAGATTTGTAATGTTTCCTAATTCTATTCCCTTAAAAAAATTCATTAGTTGTTTTGAATATGTAATAATTCTCTCAAAAAGATACCAAGAGCCATACAACTAAGTGACCATTGCTTCCTTCCGAGTAGGCATGTGGACATGTTTCCACAATGCTGTCTTTTCTCAGGATATAATTGGAGCTCCTCTGCCCCATCAGCCTTCATGGTTCACTGCAATATCCTGGTGCAACATCACTGTGGTGAGCCTTTGAATGAACCCTCCTCTTCTCCTCTCACGGCACGATGATGTCCTTCCCCAGCTGTCACTCAGTTATGGTGACCCATCTTGTAGACCATGACCCAAAGCAGGGCAGCAACTCTTTTCCTCTTCTCCTCTTTGAAGAATTTTAGGCAGAGATGTGATAAGAGCAGATTTTCCTTCCTCTCAAAATTTGGAAAAGATGATAAGTAGGCTCATTCAATGTTTCACTCATTTAACCCATTGAGCAAATACTTATTGAGACTCTACTATGTTCAGGGCATGATACTGAGCACAGGGATGCAATGATGGGTGAAACAGAAGGATTCCCTTCTCCAAGTGAACTCACTGAATAGTCAAAGAAAGAACAGGCAAAGAATCACTCAAACACCTCCAAAGTGTGTGGCTTCTGCCCATTCCAATAAAATAGATGAATGTGAACTAAAGATTTCTTAACAGTTCATTGAGTATCACCTGTGTAGAAGGGATTATATTGGACATGGCCACTTAGCTTCAGCAAAGCCCATTGTGACAACACATCACTGCTGTAAACCCCGTGGGAGGCAGACATGACAACTCGCTACCTGCCATACAGTTTCCAAGACAGCAACATCTCATTACAGGAAAAAAATCCGGACAATTTTCTGGTTATTGTCTACATCGACATTTCTCCTGGATTGGCCGCCTTTAAGGAAGAATTTTGGAAGGAGCTACTATCCAATATGCAAATGAAACAGGACCTTCTCCTAGCCTGGACTGGGTTCAGGTCTAAAACTGGACACACTCTCTCACCACCTCAGGCTTGGTATCTTTTCTGGGACTTCCTAAATACCCACAAACCAATGTGAAAAAAAAATTGCATGGCCATCAAAACTCATCAGGAACTAATTTTTAAATTACCCATTTGTTTGACTGACATGAGTTACAAAGCATTTGTACATGTGTAAAAGTGATGCTGTGTGTAAATACAGCCTAAATAAGTGTGTGAAAAAGAAACAGAATTATGCAAGCACACTAAAGCACTTTTCACATTTTTATTTATTTTTCTACAAGTAAAATTCTGAATGAAATGAAAGGAAAGTCCTTTAGAAGGAGTTTTGAAACTGAGTAATTGTTATGCCTCTCCGGAGAAAGAAGCAGGAGAGACGTGGTCCACAGAGCAGAATCTGGGGACTCAGTCTAATTCCAGCCCTGACCACTCCTTGCAGTTTGACCTTGAGTAAATCATCTACTCACTATGTACCTTACTTTCATCCAATCTGTAAATGTGAGCTTAGCAATGACCCTAGTTACCTCATGGGTATGCTGTGGAAAGAAATGAGATAACACTTCTGAACTTATGGGGAAACCTGGAGAGAATGCAGAGAAGAGTGACAAAAATGATTAAGAAGAAGCTAGATTCCTTGAACAAAGGTTAAAAGACACTGGAGATAATTTAGACTAAAAAAGAGAACACGAAAAAGTGACTTAATTATTGTCTTCAATTTATGATATTTTTGTGTCACTCTCTCTTTCCTCTTTCTCTTGCATGCCCAGCTGCTCTCCCTCTCCTCTCTCTCTCTCTCTCCCCCTCCCAGCGTTGACCAACAAGAAGAAACTCTGTCCTTACCTATCACTCAACCCCTCCCAGCTCAACCAAACTATTAGCCTCATGACTTTGTTGGACCCTAAATTGAGGTTACCTACCTGAAAGCTGCCTTGTCTACCACCTTAAACTCCCTTCAGCCACTTGCATGTCTACTCACATTGATCTGAAAATCCCCAACCTTGTATCCAATTTCTTGGCTCTTGGGCCACCTAGAATAAAATACAGAATTGTACAAACTTGTCATATGACAAAATTCATTTTAACCTGAAAGCAATCCTCATATATTCTTCTTTATCCGTTAGTGTAGTAGCTCCTTCAGCAATGTCCTGACCTCGAACTTGACCGAAAATTTTCAGACCATCGAGGCCACTGATCCTATTGAGAGAGGTCTCCAGAGAGAGTGCCTGGGGAAACAAGAGTGTCATGTCCGTGCAGTCATTATAGGAGTCATTGCAAAGCAGAGGAAAGATGAGACGGTGGACCCAGCGCCTTTGCCAAAACCTTGCAATTCACGTCCAACTCCTTGAGCTCTGCAAAACAACACAAGAAGCCCACCACCAACAAAAGAGAAAGGAGAAAATGTGGAAACTGTAGTAGATAGAAATGTTGGAACTCAGGTTAGCACCCAGTTGTTTAAGGAATGCAGTAATGAAGAAATTGATCTGCTCTCAGGGAACAAAAAATATTCTCCTTCCTTATCACTCAACACCTACCAAATCAATTGGAACAGTAAATAGGCAAATAGACACAGAGAAACACTTGACCACTTCACATTTCATGTAATGAAAACCAGCAGTCAGACAGGAGAGGCTTCCGTCTCTTTATTCTCTGTACTTGCCAGCCAAGCAAAGCAAGCCATTACTCCCAATCTCTGTCACTCAATCACTCATCAATAATTATTATAAGCCCTGGAAAAGCTGACTGGCACCTGAATTGACATTAAAACTTGGCCCTCTACTACTTACTCATCAGTGATGTCAAGGATGTCAAATTTTAGCAGGACGGAATTAGTGAGTGAAGTCTTTGATTCGGAGTCATAAATCCAGCTTCTTCAAACCAGTACTTTTGTACACAATAAATTGATGCTTCTCCAACTTCAGAGTGCTCAAGAGTGACATTTACTTTTTTAAATGTGTATGTTCCTGATATTCCTAGCCCCTACTTCCAGACCTACTGAATCAGGTGTCTGGATTATTAACTAGCAACCAGGTGGTTCCAAGTCATTGAGTAGTGTTATAGTGAATGCCCACTCTGCTGAGGACCTCTACTCCAATGTCTTCTTTGAGCATATCTATGACTTCCTACACACATGAGAAAGCCAAGTTGATGGTTGAGGAACAGATACTGGTTGAGTAACACAAGCCCCAAAACTCCATTTTTCTATGGAATATGCAGCAGCAACTGTTTCACTGACTTGGACAGTTGCCTCCATTCTCTGTCCCTTTCACTTGTCACCTTCATGGATATTTCCAGAATGATTGCCTGCATCGCTGTTGCAATGCTTATTTGCCTTATGAGTTATCCATTTAATAAGTCCAGACTGACAGAGCACTTTGAGACCATCAAATAAAAGCTGATCTAGAGTGACTGTCACATTGCTGAGTCCATAAGATCAGTACAAGTTAATTTTCACACATCCTAAAGAAACGTGACTGTCAACTGGGAATCCAAGCCAACAAGAATTATATCCCACAGGCCAGGCACGGTGGCTCACACCTGTAGTTCCAGCACTTTGGGAGGCTGAGGCGGGTGGATCATGGGGTCACGAGTTCGAGACCAGCGTGACCAACATGGTAAAACCCCATCTCTATTAAAAATGCAAAAAATTAGCTGGGCATGGTGGCACATGCCTGTAATCCCAGCTACTCAGGAGGCTGAGACAGGAGAATTGCCTGAACCTCGGAGGAGGAGGTTGTAATGAGCCAAGATCGTGCCACTGCACTCCAGTCTGGGCAACAGAGTGAGATTCCATCTCAAAAAAAAAAAAAAAAAAATTCCATCCCACAGCAAAATCTGAAGTTAACATGTAACTTACCTGGGTGCGGTCATTCTTAAAGGACATGTGGGAGGCTACCCTTCCAAGATGATTTTTGACAGGAGTGGGTTAATCCTGTAATTTTTTTCTCTTCTTATTCCAGTCTCCAGGCTGTCTATGGGGTAGGTAAATGTGGGACTGTTTTCTGGTTTTGTTTTGCTGTTTGTCAGGAGAGTGGGCCAATTTTATACCATTTGCAGCTTTCGTTACTGTCTCAAGGTTGTCACAAGAATTGATAAATTTCAGACTGTTTTTCTTGTCCTCATTACAATCTTAAGGTTGTCATGAGAGTAAATTGATTTTGTGCCACTTTTTGGTCCTCATTACTGTCTTTGTCATGAGAATGGCTTCATTTGGAGCTGTTTCTGTTCCTGTAGCCACTTTTGTCATGAGAGAAGAGATTCATCAACGGAAAGAAACAGGCCCTGTCTTGGGGCCGATCTTTGGAGGAGTGAGTTCTCGAGCAGAGACCCAGCGAGGGCTGTGGCACGGACAAACCATGGCCCTTTTTGTGAGGAGTTCTCTATTTGCGACCCTGCTGTGATCACAGAAAATAGAAGACAAGCAAAGCTCCCATCTTCAGTTATTGCTCCTGATCCAATTTCCTCCTGAGGGACAGAGAATCCTCTAGGTTGGCTCTTGAGTGTGTCAAAAGGGTGTGACCTGGTGATCTAAAAGGAAACATGGGGAGAGGAAGCCATGTTGGTCAGACTTGGAAGGCGGCAGCTCACATGGAGGAGCTTTGGCAGAACTCATCTCTCAAAGCTACATGTTAACATCACTGGTTCCAGGAACTTCCTGATTATGAGAAGTGAGAGGCACAAACATTTTCCCAAAATTCAACTCTCCAAAATGCTCTAGCTACTCCAAAATATGTTTTATTTCTTTTAGTGCAAAAATATTCAGATCCTAATGAACTCAAACTAGATGAAAGGGAAGAGAGCAGCTTCCTTAGAGCCCTGATGAGGACTTAGTGTCAGAGGCAGAGCAGGTACCAGTGTTCAATAACGTCACGGGCTCGGAATCCGCGAGAAGATCCTCGGCTAAGGATTTCAGCAGCTTGCTATATTAGAGAGATGTTTGCAGTCAGCATTTAATAAAAAGGTCCAGAAGGTCAGTGAGCAAAGAGGTACAAATCAGGGAGTAGGCATGGTTTTAGGGTTGTGCTGTCCAGGGATGGGTTGCATCCATTGTTTCTGTTCATCTTTTTGACCAAATTTAAATCAAGCAATCAGTTTTATCTGCTGGCTTTTTTATACAAAATACATTAGTTGGTTGACTTAATTACAGACCACAAGCTGGAGAGGCAGGAGGAGGATTGCTGAAGGAAATTAGGACCAGGAAAGATGAGGTATTAAATACATATGTGCTTAAGTGTCCTCCGGGCTTCTTAGAAATAGGCAAGTTGTATGGCCTGTAACACAGAAAGAAAGATTCGTAAAATGGGCTTATTCAAGTAGTCAGGCACCTGGGTAAAATTATGGCTTAAAGTGGAAACAACCTAAATGGCCATCAACTGGTAATGGATAAATAAAATGTGCTATCTCCATACAATGGAATACTATTCAGCTGTGAAAAAGAATGAAGTACTAATACAAGCTACAACATGGATGTTCCTCAAAGATATTATGTCAGGTGAAACGAGCCAGACACACAAAACCACATATTGTTTGATTCCGTTTACTTGAAATGTCCAGAATAGGCAAACCAATTAAGACAGGAATTATAGTCATGGCTGCCTAGGGCTGGAGAGACCAAGTGGGGAATGCCTACTAAAGGTTATGGAGTTTCTTTGTGGGGTTGATGGACATGTTCTAAAGTTAGATTATGGTGATGGTTGCACAATTTTGTAAATTTCCTATAATTCATTGAGTTGTACATTTGAAACAGGTAACTATTTGATGGAATGTAAATTATACATCAATAAATCTAGGTTTATTTTTTAAGTAGCTTAGAGATTTTTTAATATTTGCCCCAGTAGACCATAGACATGGCTAATGTAAAGTGGACTTTAGGGAGGGTGGCAGAAAGATTCACAGAAATTGATGGATCAGTTTCATTTTTTAAGTGAAGAAGAAGAATAATCTTGTATACGTTTGCCATGTGGAGACGCCAGAATAAGGAAGACGCCAGAAGACGCAATGAAATTGAGGAAGACTTTAATGATCAATTAATGGGCTGTATGTGAACAGGACAAGATATGAGAAAGAAACATGATTAGTAGGAGAACTGCTACAGGAAAGAAACACCGATACTGCTACAGTTGAATCCAATGGTATTTTCTAGTCACTGAAAGAGGAACGTTTTATTTTACCTCCTGTAAAGTAAACACATTCTATTTAAGTTGATCTTGACACTCAGATTTGGCACCCAAGAATTGGGTAGGGATTCTTGGAGACGCTGTGATTTTGAGGTGCCAAAGATCACCTAATGAAGAGAAAGGCACATCGCTGCTTTCCAAGAGCGCCAGGGGTGAGTGTGAGAGGGGGATGAATGAATCACATAGGTAGAGCAAGCAAACCCCCTTCCAGAAATCCCAAACAGGAAGAGGGAGCCCAAGTTAAGTTTTGGCGACTTGGAAAAGAATGAAAGAAAAAGGGAATTAGGGAAAAGAGATAGAGGAAAAGAGAAGGGATGGTAAGAGATCTCTGGGACTGTGGCTGATGATTCGGGCACCGCTGCTATCACATTATAGTGGTGGGACCAGGGACCTGATTTCCATGTTGTTTGACAGTGTTGCTGGGTTAATGCCCTTGGGCCCAGCCTGATGAACAGTCGTCCTTACAGGTTAAACTTAATAGAACCCCTGGACTGTTCTTACAGAGCAAGGAGCTGTCAAGTGGGAGTGTACACTTCTAAGTGGGCAGGAATGCATTGAATAATGGTCAATGAAGGGCTGGCTGATAAAGGAAATGTGTCAGATAAGAAATCTGGCCCAAAGGCGTGCCCCTTCCCCAATTCATACTCGGTCTGGTCTGAGGAGGTGGATCAACACTGCCCTTCCTCCTCAGGAGGTGGATCAACACTGTCCTTCCTCCTCAGCCTGCCCCAGAGTAGAAGGTCCCCTAGTGAGGCCCTGGGTCGGGCGGGGGGCAGCCTCGTCCCAGCGTGAAGTCAGAAGGCCCAGAGCGCTGCACCCTGACGACGCCACGGATCCGACTCCCTGGGCTCGGTGACCTCGTGGTGCCTTATTGCTTTTCATTAATCTCTCTGGGGCAATTGTACACTTTTAAGCATCTCATTTAACAAATTGTTAAGCTCTCTATGCTATCAAAGGGGTCATGTGATGTCAGAAGGATTCTGAGACACACTCCCTCATTCACAATTCTCCTACTAATATGAGAGGCATTAGGAGGAGTGTGAAAAGCCAGCACATCTTCCCTCTCCTCCCTGCCCGGGTGACCTCCAGAGGGCCATCTGCTCCCCAGAAGGCAGGGCCCCCACCCTCTGAGCTCGGCCTGCAAGCTGGCGATGCAAGTCAGTCTGCAGCCCAGGAGGAGATATGCTTATATCAATGATAGATAAATCCCAGCTAGAAATACAGGTCCCTGACAACCTAATCACTGAAACCCTGTCAAGTAACCCCTAATTTTGAAGCAAGTGGTTAATTCCCAGCAAATTGATTTATGCACTGTTTGAGGTTTGGCGAGTTGTGTTGTTCATCCGTTATTACCAGGAACTCAGCTCTGCCTATTCATTTAGAGCATTGACACAACCCAGTGCATCTCCCAAGAAAATCTCCTTTGTCAGCACATCTAGAATTTGCTAATTAAATCAACGATGACATTATTCACTTTCTCAAGAAAAGAAAAAAAACAAAACCCCTCCCCCCAACCACCAGGAATTTTTCTTTCTCCCACTTTCATCCTTTCCTCTCTCTCTCTTTCTCTTCTCTCCAGGTCTGAGTTTGGTAAGCCTCAAGAATCTCAAAGTTTAACTGGCCTGTACTGGGCTTTATTTTGTCTGCCGACAGCAAACTGATAGTAACATCCTTCCATTCAATTAGGAATAAACACGCATACACACAGCTACACACAAGTGTGCACGCGTTAGCATGCCCGCATAAGCATGTGCACACAGCGTAAGTCCACATGCAGGACACCATGGCATGGTTGCCTTTAGGAAAAACATGATGATTCTGAGCATCTTTGAGTCTTGCTTTTTCATTTTTATACCAGAAGTGTGGATTTCATTAAAACAAAAGAGTTGGCTGGGGCTACATTCATTGTCTGTATTATTGCAGCTGAAGTGAACTCTGAATGCAAGCAAGGACAGGCTGTCCCCAGGGCTGGATAATTACAGGGCCGTAGGATCGCTGCTTCGCTTTGGACTCCAAGTTGTAAGAATTTACAGAAGGGCTGGAATGGACTATTTTGCACATTTTGGATGTTTTAAGTCACGTTTCTTCCAAAATTGGAATTTTGTTTTTCAATTCATGGAAATCAAAAGGTAAAACAAGGGAAAGGAGAGCTAGATACTGTTTTGTTGTTTTAATGATGATCTGGAAACTTCTCCCCTGCTGCACATAGGCAAAATGAGAGCTAAAATCAGATGGAGAATAATTACTTTTCAAAACAATATTATTTATGTAGTCTCTTTTTTAATAATAGCCTTAGAGTTTTTAACTCTTAGCAAGAAATTGGGTTTTTTTAAAAATACGTTTAATTGACTAAGAAGACCACAGTCAATTCATGTGAGATGCCAGGGCCATGGTCCTGTGGTATTTGAAAGGTCAGTGTGGGCACCCAAATGGCCAGGATGAAGCCACTGGGGCCAGGACTGAGAAGTGTTTTTCCTGGAATACATCTGCACCATGGGTTTATCTGAAAACAGGACAGACATGGTCTGTTACATTTGTTCCTTTGGGTCAATGTTTAAGCCTACAATAAAAACAGTACCTGAAAGAAGCAATACATTTATAAATAAGTGAGGCTTTAAGAAAACAGACTCTGCATCAGGCATGGCCCAACCAGGAATTAAATGCAGAGAATCCGCCAGGTAGGTAATGGAGTTGCTTAAGGGCCAAATAGGAAACATTGAGGCAGCCTCCAAATTTGTAAGAGCAGAAAGTCACAACAGCTAGAGGCTGGAGGAAGGCCATAACAAGATTACCCACAGAGAAAACCCAGCTCCCCAGGCAGAGGGGGAAGGACGTCCAAGCCTCTCCCTCCTGCTCTTCCATCTCTCACCCATGCCCCATGGGCCAGATCTAGCCAATGGCCACCAACTCCTAAGCCCCAGGAAATGTAGCCTTCAGACACACAGTAGGGCAGGGGAGGGCAAGCAGCCTCCACATGAGACTTCAGCAGCAGAGAGAAGGAAGATTGGTCCTAACAAACAGTTCTTAGTTGCTCAGTCCAAGTGAGAGCTCTGCGAGGTGCCATAAAGAATTTGAAAGAAACCAATCATGGATGTGTGTTTGAGAGGAGAGACCATGAGCTTAGGAAAGTCCCCAGAGACAACGTCTTCCGTCGCTCAGACTCTTAATTTTCTTTTGTATAAAATGAGATAACAAAGTCCACCTCACTAGGAGTGGAGTTAAAACCAATAATCACTTGTAGGTTTCCTTTTATTTCCTCCTCCCCAAGGAATTAACTATTTAGAATATAATACACTGGTGTCCTAAAAGTGGAAAATGTAACACACTGTTTTCTCTGCCCGTGATTTGTCCGTCCCACCCCCTCCAAGGAGCTCCAAGTGCCTTGCCATCGCTATATAAATTAAGTCCATAAATCTCACATTCACATTTGCCTCTTAGCTATCAACCCCCCTCCAACAAGCCTACTCTGCTCCAATCACAAACGCATCTACTTAAAGATCTCATCTTTCTGCCATTTTATCCTTTAAATCAGGGCTCTACAAATGACTGTCAGCCAAGTCCACTGTCATCCTGCTTTTGTAAATAAAGTTTTATTGGCACACAGCCACACCCCCTTTGTTTGCACATGGTTTATGGCTGTTTGCATGCTACAGTGGCAAAGCTGAGTCACTGTGACAGAGACTGTGTGGCCCACAAAGCCTAAAACATGTACTGTTTGGCTCTTTATAGAATAAGCTCGATGATGCCTGCTTTAAATGATGGCTCAAACACATCTGCTCCCTTGAGAATGAATAAATACTATTCATCAGTCTCTGCCCTTCTTTAACCACATTTGAAATTCTATCACTACCATGATTTCCCAGGCTTGTCCAGGTAAAGCCAATGCCTTCTCCACACCTGCTAGTCCTTGGCACAGGGCTTCACATTCCAGGGCCTTGGGGTCTTGTTCAGCACCATACCAACGGGCTGCACAAGGCCTAGCAGGAAGTGCTTATTTAGGAAGAGGTCAAAAGGTAAGTGGGAATGAAATCCACTCCACCCTGATATCTGGCTTGGTAAAGAGAGACCGAAGATGAGGTGAAGTGTGGAGACACTTGCCAGACCCCATTAGCAGGCTCCAAGACTGGAAACCACGGAGGAACGTACGGAGGAGCACAATCCAAGAATAGAGCACTGAACGCTTGGAGGATGGCACAGGCAGAATCTGGACCACAGACATTTGCGGGAAACAAGTTTTCTTCCCCGCAGCCAGAGGACACCCAAGATGCAGACAGGTGCAACCATGAGCTGTGACTATCTGCGCAATTTCATGGCAGTCACACGTGTGTTTGTAAAGTGTGCTTCTGCTCCCTGTGCTTTGTTTGTAAAAATAGGGAAAAGAAAGATTTGGACTGTGATGGCTAATTTTAAGTTTCCACTTGACTGGGCTAAAATATGCCCAGAAAACTGGTAAAACATGATTTCTGGGTGTGTCTGTGAGCGTGTTTTGGGAAGAAATTGGCATTTGAGTCAGTAGACAGAGTGGAGAGCGCTCTCCCCAGTGTGAGTGGGTATTGAGGGCCTGTTTAGAACAAAGAGGTGGAGGAAAAGCAAATATGTTCTCTCTGCTTGGGCTGGGACATCCCTCTTTTCCTGCCCTCGGACGTTAGCACTCCCGATTCTCAGGCCTTCGTACTTGAACTGAATTACACTACCAGGATTTCTGGGTCTCTAGCTTGCAGATGGCAGATTATGGGACTTCTCAGCCTTCATAACCACTGGAGCAAATTCCCATTGTATGTATATTTCATCCTATTGGTTCTATTTCTCTGGAGAGCCCTAAGACGTAGACTATATCTACATTATCTTTCCTTTCTCAGAAGGTGGTGGCTTTAGACACACGCTGTGTCTCTATGAAGCCAAACAAGAGGATGGCACAGGAGAGCACTCAGTCCACTGGCGGGTGTTTTGGTCTCCATGGGCGAGACCCATCACCACGTGCTGGTGACTGGCTAACAAGGTGCTGGGCATGCTGGCTGAGCCAGAGCATGTCTGTGTTGGTAGCAACAAGCCCCACGTAGCCTCTGTGCAACCACCATGAGCTGGTGGTCCAGGCTCTGTGGTTTCACTGAGCATAACTTAATTGGAAATTTTTGCAAGTTCCAAACCACTTTCTTGTTTATAAGAAAGGTAACTGGATTTGTTGACTTAAGTCTTCATTTCTGAACCTAAAGGAGAGTTTTCCTCAATACATTGCTTACTAATCAACTTTTTTTCCAGCTTGTCATTTTGTTTAATGTGGCAAAACACGGCAATTTTTTAAAGTAGGATCTGATTTTGCAAAGAGGTGTTTAAACTTAAGTGAAATAATGGATGTAACAAAATACCACCAAATATGACAGCTTTGTTCTGCCAATGTAATTTGCTGATTCTGGAAACCAAATGCAGAACAGTCTGTGCCATTCTCAGAAAAGAGCCGTGCATGACAGACACAGACCTGGGTAAACGCCGGCACACGCTACATTAAATAGCAGACTTCTGCATTCGGTTTTGCTTTTTATCCACTTGTCATAGCTGACTCTTTAATAACACTCTGCTGTTCCTTCCAGCCTGGAGCCCAGGAAGGCGATCTCACTTTTTAGCAAGAAGATGATATAATTCAATAATGCTCCCAAATTCTTTTATTTGTAACATTCTTTGTGATGATATTTCAGGAAATCAAGTGTGACCCAAAGCTCATTTTCAGGAGATGCCACACCAGCGTTTAGGAGACAGACAACAGTGTTGGCCTCAAGAGTCACACACATTCAGAACATGGGAGCAGGCCTCGAAGTGGACATAAGCTCAGGTGGATCTGCGGCTCCCTCGTCATCGACAGAGTCTAGAAACACCAGGAAAGAGGCTCTTCAACAACCAGAAAAATAATGTCCGACACCTAGTTTTTTGCCATGAGAGCCCTAGCATACAGCCCCTTTAGAAAGAAAACTGAAAGGTAGACATAGATTTGAAATTGATCAGCAGGTCAGAAAACTATGACCTGAAGGCCAGCGCACCCTCCCAGCTGTTTTTCCAAAACATATTATTGGAACACATCCATTTGATGACACATTTCATGCCACAATGGTGGAGGTGGGTAGGCAGCAAAGACTTTAAAATATTTACTATGCGACCCTTTAAAAAAAGTTTGCCAAGCCCTAACATAGATGAACATGGATAAACATATATACAGGTAACAAATTGTCCCCTTGATAGCTCACAAAGAGAGAGTGGTCTCTTCCACACCAGACTGATATCCTTTCTCACACTGGAAATTGTGGTTTGTAATTTCCTCAAGGGCAGAAGCTATCTTCTCCTCCCCGTTCATCTCCCACAAGAGCTTCTCACTCAGGAGGGGGCAGGGAGTGTGTGGTAGATCAGGGTGTCAGAAATTCTTTGCAAATTGTTCTCCTTCCACTCCCTATGTCTCTTTGTGGTGTGACATTGAAGCTCTTCGTGTCATGAGGTGAAGTCTTTCCCCACTCCTTGAATCTGGGCTGGCCAGTGACTTGCAGTGACCCATAGAATACAGCAGAGGTGACAGCAGGCCAGCTCAAGGCCCAGGCTCCAGAGGCCTTTCATGCCCTCATGCTCCTGAACCTGCTGCCTAGCCACCACCTGAGCAGGCCTGGGCTCACCTGCTGGAGATGCCTGAGGGAGCACCGTTGAGGCCAGAGGATCTTCCCACTTGAGTGCAGCCCACATTGCTGACCCATAGGATCATGAGCTAAATAACATCTTTTTGCTTGAAGTCACTGGTTGAGGGATACTTTGTTATGCAGCATAGCTAATTGATACACAGGTATCACCACTGATTTACCCTCTTCAATAGGCAGATTTACAATAGAATACAGCCCCCTGGTGGGATGGAATCATGAAACCCCTCAGTTCAGAATATTCCCTATGGAGAAAATGAAGGAGGCGAGCTGTTTTAAATACAGTGAGCATGCATGTAAATCACTCATCAAACAACATAAATAAACTGAAGCAAACCCTAGTAGGTGGTAGCAGTTGTCCACTTCAGAATAAAAAGGGGGCTCTCTACTGACCTTGTGATCTAACCACATTTTAGAAAGGCCCCTCTGGCAGAACTTGGGTAAGAGGGAACAATAGGAAGTGGGGAAGACTTAATAATTTATTGAAATAGAAAAGACGTTACCCAGCCCCACACACAGCAAAGGAGATAAAGTGGGGATGCTTGCAATAAATAAATTGGGAGAAGAACAGAGCTTGGGAGTGATAAACCCCTTGTCGAAGATGCTGAGTGCGGGCACCCGTGAGATACGTAAGTCAAATGATATAGTGGAGAGCTGGTAGGATGCATTTGTGCTCCTGTGCAGTGAACTTTCTTTGCATTTCCACTTGCCAGGCACTTGCTTGCTGCTTCACTTGTATCATTTCCATTTACCCTTAAAACAGCTCCACAAGGAAATACATCGTTTCTCAAAATGAGGAAACTGAGGCGACTGACGCCCCACAGTCCTGTCACATAGACTCCTTCATCCGTGGGATCTTAGAGTCATCCCACCTCAGAGCAGCCGTCAGGAGATGCATGGTGGCCTCCCCCGTGGGTACCCATGACCTCACTTCTGCAGGAAGCCCATCTCACAACCTCCCTGAGAGGTGACCATTGGATACACAGCTTCCACTTCAGGCTTCACAGGACAGGAGCTCAGTGACCTGTGAGGTCACCAACTCCAAAGTTTATTCACGGGTGAAGCTAATTTATCCAAAATGTATCCATCAACATGGATTGCACACCAGACACTGTGGCTACTGCTGGAGTTGTGAAGAGGAATGAGACAGTCTCCATCCTTAAGAAGTGCAGCTGCTCTAACACTCAGTCTAAATATACAGGAACCTGGATGAGGTGGGAAGTCCACGCTCGACACGGAAAAGGTAGTTGGGAGGCTGAACCCAGGTCGGGGAAACGTCCTGAGCAAGAGACCAGGATATACGAGAAGTTCCTAAGACAGCATGTGGGAACCCAGCTTAAAGAAAGCAACACTCATAAGTATCATGGAGAATTAAATGCTGGCATCCTTACTGCTGTCTCTTAGTGCAGCTCTACTCAGCATGTTAGGTGCTGAGTTCTAATCAGCACGTACTGAGTGCCTGCCCACACACTGCAAGAACAGAAAAGCTCATTTTGTTGAGCACTTGTCGGGTGCTGTATGTCTGTCATATCATTTGACCCTTGCAGAAACAACCTAAGAAGCCAGCTTCGTTACTATTACCATTCCCAACTCACAGATGAGGAAACCGAAGCTCAGAGAGATGAGGTGACTGCTCAAGGTCACATAGGCAGTACATAGTAGAATCAAAATTGAACTCGAGTCTTTCAGACTCCAGCCTAGGTTCCCAGGCATTATGCTGAAGTACTCATCATGACAGCTCTGTCAAATAAAAAAAGAAAAGTGTTGAGTGTCTCATGTTGGAATTTGTGACACAAACCACATTCAAGATCTCACCCGACATGGGTCACTGCATCACAACACAGATCCTCTGAGGGAGCTCAATGTGTCATGGGATTGGCTCCGCTGGGCTTGTTGGAAATTAGACATCTTAGCTAGAGGCGAGACTGCAAACTAGGAAGAGAAGGCAAAAGGAAAATTGGGGTTGAGTTCATTCTCTCTGCAGAGGTGCAACGGCCAGAGCCAGTAAGACCCAGCAGGAAGCAGGAGAGGGTTGCACAGGGTCAGAGAGGAGGGGGCTCTGGGTCAGAGAAGCAAGGTCAAAGAAGAATGGAAGTGGGCTGGAGAAGGATGGTGCAGAGCTATTGTGGGCTCCACGCAGGGGAGTAGCTTGATGAAAATAGCATTCTTGGAAGATTATCCTGCCAGCTATGTATAGGACTAACTGGAGCAGGAAGGGGGGACAGCAGAGAGCCTCGCCTGACGCCTGCTGAGGCTCTCCAGGCATGGAGTGGTGGGTGGGAGTGAGAATCGCAGGGGCAGGGGCTCAAAGGAGAGAACACACCATGGAGGAGCCGGGAAGAGCACTCAGGATGGACGCCAGCTCCCTGTGGCTTAGAGATGCCACGTTCCAGGGGCTCCACGGGAGTGAAGCCACTGATGCCACAAGAAGACACAGGTCAAAGACATCACTTTATCAATTTTAAGACTACCCATGGTCAGGCACGGTGGCTCGCACCTATAATCCCAGCACTTTGGGAGGCCAAGGTGGGTGGATGGCTCTCTACAAAACAATACAAAAAGTACCCAGGTGTGGTGGTGTGCATCTGTGCTCCCAGCTATCAGGAGGCTGAGGTGGAAGGATTGCTTGAGCCTGGGAGGTTGAGGCTGCAGTGAGCCATGACCTTGCCACTAAACTCCAACCTGGGTGACAGAGCCAGGTTCTGTCTCAAAAGGAAAAAAAAAAAAAGGCTTTCCTGACCTCATACAGGAGAATTGTTTTCCTCACACAAAAGTTTGGTCTTGGGCACTGCTTTTGGCTATGTCTGCCCAGACAGACATTTGCAACTGTAAATGTGTAGTAGTTATACTTTGCCTGTGGCTGCAGACACCATTTCCATTGATATTTCCCCCAGTGATATGTGCGTGTCTGAGCATCTCATGGGATGGATCATAAGGAATGTGAGTCCTGTTTCATGAGTGGTCAGAAGACAGGACATGATGCCACTGGCTTTCCAGAGAAATGCTTGTCTAAACAACTAATGTCTAGCACCCCTAGCCAAGAGTGGACAAACAACGTATCAGGGCTTCGTGAAAGACAGCCACACACAAGCAGGGCAAAGCACCACAAAAGTCTCATCCACACTTCAGTGAAACTAGGGGCCACAAGCTTATTGGCAGGGTCCCGGAGATGCTGGTCCCCATGGAAGTGGTCTGGCTCTGTCTGAGTCTTTCAGCAAGATCATTCTGTCAAAGGATTGGGGTCTGGAGATGTTTGAAACGGGTAGGGACAGAGAGAGCAGGAGGGGAGAGAAGGGAAGTGACAAGACCATATGCTCTGCTTTTCAGGATATGTGAGTTTCCAGAACAGCTGCCCAGCTGCAGACACTCTATAAATCCTTCTCAGGCCATGTGGTTTATTTACTGTGAAGCCAAATTAGCCTTCATTGTGATTCAGCATAGGGACAAAGCCTCAGCAATAGCAGCAAATAGCAAGGGAAAGATGCTCTGATCCTGCACGGTTAATAATTGTATTTACACACTTGAATGAAGAGCAGCACTGCATCAGACTTTTGGTCTGAAGGCATCCAGGACAAACAGTGCTCATGGCCATCTCTGTAAGCAGGTCCCCCTAGGAACAGGATCAGACAGCTCTCCATCATTCCCAGTGTTCAGCCTAGTGAAGCTAAAGCCATGCTCCACACAGGGAAGGTTTGTTATCTGAGAGCAAGCTTCCTTCAGGTCTCCAGAATCGCTCCAAGACCTCTTCCAGATCTGCCTCGGTGAAGACAGGCCGCAGGGTGCACTGTAGATCCACCAAGCAAGGCCAGCACCACCCACCTGACAAGCCTCAGAGGAGCAGCCGGTGCCTGGGCCCTAGGAGCCGCCCTTGGATATCATGACCGCGGGCCTCAACACCAGCAATGGGAGCACCAGGCAGTGGAAGTGCCTCCCCAGTGGGCTGTACGAGCACTACATGGCCAGCTACCAGTGTCCAGCAGATTTCCCTGCATGATATCGATTTCTGGAACTCTGGGTGCTTCGTCAGATGAAGACGGGAGGGGACTGATTGCTATTTCCCAGGTGTGAAGGGTGGCCAAAAGGAAGAGGAAGTGATCCTACTAAGCTTTTGGGGGGCAGGACCGTGACATCAGGAAGCAGATTTTAGTAAAGAAAGAAAGAACTTCCTAATCATTAGACTGCCTGAAAAAGGAATGGGCTGCCGTGTGAGGCAGAGTTCCCTGTTGCAAGAGGTATTTAAGCAAAGGTGAAATGAATCGTCTGTACAGAATGTCCACCTTGGGCACAGGGGCATGAGCTGCAGCTCCTCCCACACAGGGCCCTGGGATTCCCTCTTTGAAGCCCCATGAACTGCTATGAGTCTCCTGGGGCTGCCATAACAGCTTCCACCAACTGGGTGGCTTCAGCAACAGCCATGGATTGGCTCGCAGCCCTGGGGAGTGGTCTAGTCTAGGATCAAGATAGCTGCCGCGGTGCTGGCTGTTGCTGGTAATCGCTGGCACTCGTTGGCTCATAGAAGCACCACCCAGATCTCTGCCTTCATCTTCCCCTGGCATTCTCTCTGTCTTTGTCTGTCTGCAAATCTCCCCTTTTCATAAGGACACCAGTCACACTAACTTAGGGCCCACCCTGATGAGCTCATTTTAGTTTGATTGCCTCTGTAAAGATCAAGTCTCCAAATAAAGGCACATTCTGAGGTAGTGGGGGTTAGGACATCAACATATAAATTCTGGGGAGATGCAATTCTACTCATGACAGAAACCTGTGCCATCAGGTCTAAGTCATGGTGTATTGTTGACCTGAGGGGTGTGGCTGTTTCAATAACCCAGGAAGACAAAATTGTTAAAACCTGAGGGGGCAGTAACAGGAGGTGAACTTTTTCACAGGACTGCCACCACCCACAAAATGAGAAAGGCCCTCACTCGAGTTCCAGGAATTAAAGATTCTCTGCAGCTCACTGCACATGACACGTGTGACAGCTGAGAGATACAAAATTGCTGTCAGCGCTTCCCCAACTCCACGGAGCCCTGGGAAGCAGCGTCCCCTCCATCCCCAGAAAACCTCCCTGTGCTGCTCACTGCCCGTGTGCATGGCCCACAGAGCCACACCCCACATTCTCAGGGTGGCCTGGCTGTCTGCCTCCCATGCTGGGTCCTCCATCACACTCCTTGACACAGTGGGGCGTTTCTTCAAGTCTCCATTTACATTAAACAAAGCCAGCTCATCTGGCGACTTGTTTTGACACTTGGTGGTGGGGGTCATATTGGATCCAAAAAAAAGATATGTCCACCTCCTAAGCACCAATACTGCAAATGGGAGCTTACCTGGAAATGGGCTCTATGCAGATGTAATCACATTAAGATGAGGTCATACTGGACTGAGGTGGGCCCTAATCCAATAAGACTGTGTCCTTCTAAGAAGAGAGACACAGAGACACACAGGAGAAGGCCATGTGAGGACAGAAGCAAAGGCTGGAGCAATGCATCCACAGGCCAAAGAACACCAACGACAGACAGCAGCCCCAGAGCTGGGAGGAGGCCTGGGGAAGCTCCCCTAGAACTTACAGAGAGAGCAGGGCTCTGCTGACACTGCGCGTTTGGACTTCCAGCCTCCAGACCGTGAGAGAATGCACTTCTGTTGTTATAAGCCACCTAATGTGGGGGACTTTGTGACAGCAGCACTGCAAAGCTGATATGTTTAGGATGAGGATATGACGAGATGTTGTTAGAATGTGTTAGAGTAAGAATAGTTCAGGCCAGGCACGATGGCTCACGCCTATAACTCCAGCACCTTGGGAGGCTGATGCAGGCGGGCCACTTGAGGTCAGGAGTTTGAGACCAGCCTGGCCAACATGGTGAAACCCCATCTCTAAATATAAAAAATCAGCTGGACATGGTGGTGGGTGACTGTAATCCCAGCTACTTGGGAGGCTGAGGCAGTAGAATCACTTGAACCCAGGAGACAGAGGTTGCAGTGAGCTGAGATCACACCACTGCACTCCTGCCTGGGCAACAGAGTGAGACTCCATCTCGAAAAAAAAAAAAAGAATAGTTGTAACATTAATAACAATAAAATGGCAATATAAGGCTTCCTCTATGTCCTGGACTTCCACCAATACCTACAATAGCCCCATGGAGGAGGTGCCTCCATTATTAAACCCATTTACAAACTAGTAAACAAAGAGACAGGCAGGTTAAAATGACTTAAGTTCAGACCAGTAGACAGGGAGAGAATGGGGAATCAATTGAAGGTCTTTTGGATCCAAAAGCCCAGGCCGTGTTCCAGAACATTCACCTCAGCAAAAGATATGCATACATTTTGCAAATAACAAAGACTTATACCAAAGTTGTAGACAGAGATAGCATAGACTCTTTGCCAAAATTCATAGTGCTCCCCATTTTGGAATGCTTTGCAAAATTATGATTTGGAATTTGTCTTTGATTTCACCCAGAAATATTGACACACATGCTGTTATGACAAGGCAAAACAGTCATCACGCGTAGTTTCTCATGAATCCAGAAATTAAATTAACTGCATTTGCTGTAATTCATCCAAAATTTAAAATAAATATGAAAAGCATTGCTTTTTTTCTGAAGCTAGTCATCTCAATATAAATGTGATTTGGATATTTAAATATGTCATACTATATCTATATCCATACCTTGAGCCTTTATAGAAACAGTGCTTCTAGTGTATGTACTTCAGTATAAAAAAATTCAGGTTTAAAAATATCATTTTAATAAACATTTATCAATTCTTATCCAGTGGAAAAGGAAAACATATTGTCTCCTCTTATCTTACACTGGCTAGAATATATAAATTCATATTACAAACAGCTTCATTTTTCTTGCTTTCTTCTTCCTTTTTTTCCATGCAAATATGCACTCTGGGGGGGATTTGCTGTGTGTTAATCAGAGTTTCTCAACTGAGCACTGATGACGTTTGAGGCTGGACCGTTCTTTGTTGTGGGGGACTGTCCTATGCATTGTAGGATGTTTAATTAACAGAGTCCCCTCTACCCACCAGATGCCTGTAGTGAGCTCCATGTCAGCCTGCCCCCCAAAACCACCTCCAGACGTTGCCAAGGACTCTTTGGGAGGAAGGGGCAACAGTGCCCATGGTGGGAAAACAGGTGCATTTACTATAGTGGAAATTGGTATGTTTCCAAATTATTTCGGTGTTAAGTTGAAAGACTGAATATTGAGCGTGGAATCAAGCCATATTCAAATAAATAATGACTTGGTAAAGAAATTAAAAGAGTAAACGAGTAGTAAATTCAACATTTCTCCCCCCAGGGTTTGGCCATCTGAGGGCCTTTTTCTAGGGAGTGGGACCCTCCCCTTGGGGGGCTTCAAATCCCCCAGCTTCTAAGCCCAGGAGGCAGCCCCAGAACCCCCATTAGGACTTGTCTTCACTCCACTCCCTCAGAGGCCACAACCCCAGGCTAACCTGCAGGGAATGACTGAGGAATCCTGTCCTCTCTGAACTGCTCTTGAGACAATCAAAATAGCCAAACCTCGGGTGACAGAACAAGCTCAGTCCTAAAACAACCCGCTGAGATGCCCACAGAAGTCTTTGTTAGGAATGTCCCATTTTTCCACGAAAAATGGGCAGACACGCCCTCCCAGTGAGAAGTACCGGCCATGTGAAAAATACCACCGTGCGTGGGACAGTGGTGCAGCCATCAGGGGTGCGGTGACAGCCAGGAGGACTGTGGCCTCCGGACTGCGCACTGCACCTGGCGCACAGTAGGTGCTCTCTCCCTGCGCCTGTGGAGTACATGATAACTTCATCTTGCAATGTGGAAAGAAAAGTAGCATTTAGAATGTCAGTGTGAAACTGCCATGCTGCTGTGACCTGATCCAAATGCACATGGCGGCTCTGGTCAGTGCCGGTGGCTCCCAGGGCGGGGACAGTGCCGACAGTACACCGAGGAGAGGGAAGGAAAAACAATGAGGAGAAGAAGCAAGACCAGAACGAGTGAGCAGCACCTGAAAGATATGTAGACGAGAGGACTCGGGGGAACTAGACAGGCATCTTCAATTATTCCAACACCTACCAAATACCCGAGGAGGAGGCTCAGTCCAGACGGCCCCAAGGGGCAGAAGGGGGACAGGCGCCAGGCATACAAGGCCACTCTCAGGCGTCAGCAGCCCAGCCTTGCTTAATGACGTCACACAACCATTCCAAAGACGCATAGCATTAGTCTTCTTTGAAACTCCAGCGATGGCAGGGACTTCCCGTTCACTCAGTGAGCCTCCCCATGCTCAGATAAATAAATGTTGAAGTTATCACATGCTGCTTATTGAACACACAAGTTGCCAAATGAGGCTGGCTACTCACTGATTTTGTTAAGCTGTGAGTACTTGAATTCAATACAGAACATATTGCCTCTTGAAACACAGTACAGAAAGCCATTTTCATCATCCTGGTACTATTCTGAATCAGCTACTTGGAGTTGCCTTTTGAAACCGCCTCTCAGAAGACACCCTGATATATGAGCCCATGTGAGTTTTCGCAGCTTAGTTGCTGACCGCCATGAATCCCTCAACAGCAGTGCTGTTGACTTTGGTATTCGATTTCCTATTTCAAATGCTTGGAGACATCTTTGCAGTGGAATGTTTCCTAAACACACAAGTTTGTTAATAGCAGCAATCTTTTGGATTCCTGATTTCTACTACAAATCCCAGAGAACTAGTTAAGCCAGACCCCTTTTCAATGAATACCTTGCCCTGTCACTGTCTGCTGCCAGGGGAGCTAACTGGCAGCCATTGCACTGCCTGGAATGGGGTTGGCGGGAAGGGGCAGGAGGCCAATTAGTTCACAGCAAGGTCCATGAAGAAGCAAGCTGATCACAACGAAAAAATTTTGGAGGCCACTCTTCACGTGTTTTAATCTTTGGAGGAAGCTGGTGAATCATCTGTGTATTCCTGGGCTGTGCCGGCTCCACACCTGTGCCGTGTTCCGCTCTGACCTTGTGTACACTCCCTTGTTTCATTTTAAAGGTACTGTGTGAGTTCCCACAGCCTTGGGTACCCACATGCACTGAAATCCGCTGGGCACTAATGTCTTGTTTGGATGATTTCTGCAATGATTGCTGTTCAACTAGGCAAATGCCCTTTTTTAAAGGGCAAAGCCAATTCTCTCTTAGATCAACTGGGGGTGAGACATAACATGGAAAATTCCAGTATAGGTTAAAAAAAAAAAAAAGCTGTTCCTGAATAAGTTCCATGCTGCCGTTTGAATTTATGCCCCTAGGGAAAAGTCAAAGAAATCGGAACACACAGCTCATTATTATTTGTGTAGATTATGCAAACTTTGCCTTTTAGAAAAAAATGACTAAGTTACAGAGGATCAGGGCAAGAATCTGGACTGTATTTAAGTGAGAGGGATTAGCTAGCAGGATGTTGATTTATAAACGGCAACAACCAATTCCTTATATTCTCCACTGCGGTCATGTCTCCTGCACGGTAATTCCCAGGGTTCCTTTTGAAAGCCCTTGGTACTCCGTTAGCCGCAAGGTATAATGTTTGATAATATAACCACTGCTTCTGTCACTGCGTTTTGTACAAACGCATTATATGTGGCCCAGAATGGTAAAGATTTATGTATGGGTATGGAAAATAAAAATCAGCGTTGATTAAAAGCCCCAGATAGACCATCCAATACCGCCCAAAGAACATCAGTTATTTTGCATTTTGACGTGGCGATTGATAACTCATAAATGCAAGCAGGAATGACAAATGCAGAGGGAAACTGGCTTTGACAAAAACGATAACAGTATCAGTCTCGAGGGGCGATGGAGGTGTAAGCAGGAGCTATTTAAAATATTTAATCATTTTATGAAGGCTGCAAGATGTTGTTTGACCCTGAAGGAGTGTGACTGTCACATGGATCAGAAATTGCCAAGTCTTTGAAGTGAAATAAAAAAATGGTGTTATTATAGACCCTTCTTGACATCCTATCACTTTTGTATAGGATTAAAAATATGTATACAAAGCACCAGATAAAGGACTCCAGCAAAGGATGTCTTGGTTGAAGGGACAGGAAGTAAAGGCATGCTGCTCATGAATTTTCACTTCAAAACCCCAAAGCATTTCTTTCCTTTGCTCTTCTTTTCTTTTCTTTTCAAGAGTTCCTATAAAAAGATGCTACTGGTTTTAAAATAAAGGGTTAAATCATCCCCTACTTTTGTTACCTGGGGTCCAGCTGCTGGAATTTCTTGTCTCCTTTTTCCCCCAAGCTTGGGCATTGTGTTTATAGCATGTGTTTCTATGTGGACAGTCACACTGGGCACTTAGGGCTGTAAATAAACCTGGGTGTATTTACACATCGGTGTTTGCAGGGCCTCGCAAGGCCCGAGGTGCATCGGTCATGGAGGCTCCCAACAGCTGTGCTGCTTGGCACCCACCAGCTTCTCCGGCAGCCACGCCACGGCTTTCGCGCAGGTGACAAAGCGGCTCGTGAATTCCCAGGACCATTTCCCCGCAAGTGAGGATGACCGCGTGGGTCGCTCTGGAGCAGCAGCCAGGGGACTGTCACGCTGGTCGCTGTCTTCTCTCTCTGATGTTGCTCTTGCGGTCTTTCCCCCATCTTGAATTTTCCCTGCTCCTATTTTGTTGTGTCTGTGGGACGTAGGTGTTGGAAGTGGGTCTTTCGGAAGAACTGTTCTTTCTCTTTTCTAGGAATGTGTGGCTCCTTACAGGAGCTGGTGCTTTGTGGTTCTGAGATATTCTTGTTTTACCCATTTTGAATTATTCAGTAGAGTTCCCGGTGACTGGAATTTACTCCATCCTGGCTGACGGATTCTGTTTTCTGGGATGGGAGCTGCACACACAGAGACACACAAAACAGAGGGAGGACTTGGGTGGTTTTCCTTTTTTTTTTTTTTTTTTTGAGACAGGGTCTCACTCTGTCACCCAGGCTGGAGTACAGTGGTACAATCTTGACTCACTGCAACCTCTGCCTCCTGGGTTCAAGCGATTCTCCTGCCTCCGCCTCCCAGTTAGCTGAGACTACAGGCGTAAGCCACCACGCCTGCCAGCAGTTTCCCTTTGTGGTGAAAGCGTCCATTTGCTCCAGATTCATGGGTTCCCCCAACCCATGTTCAGGGTGCAGGAGAAGTGAGCATTTGCTGGCTTCGTGGGGGTGTCACTACCTGACTGAGGCTTTCTGACCCCACCTCCCTGCAACACATAACACACTCACACATATGCACACACACACACACACACTCATCACCTCATACACACACCCTCACATACACACACATTCATTCACGCAGACACAGTTAGCCACTCAAACACACTCATCCCTTCACACACACAAATTCACACACTCACACACCCTCACACTCATTCATGAGAGAGTCCACTATGAGTGACTCTCACACATACACTCACACATATGCGCATACACAGACACACTCAGACACCCACCTCACACACCCTCACATACACACACACTCACACAGACACACTTAGCCACTCACACATACTCATCCCTTCACATACACAAATTCACACACTCACACTTAGTCACTCATGCACCCTCACACTCATTCACGGGAGAGTCCATTATGAGTGACTCTCACACACACACTCACACATATGCATACACACACAGATACAGACACACACACATTACCTCACACACACACATCACCTCACACACACACACACACACACACAGAATCATGCAAACTCACACAGACACACTTAGCCACTCACACACACTCACCTCACACACCCAGCCACTCATGCACCCTGGCACTGGATCATGGAAGAGTTTGTTACAAGTGACTCACACGCATTCGTGCCTCTGCTCACTGGTGGTCCCTGCTCTCCTATGCTCAGGACACTGTCAGGAAGAGGGTTGTCACCAGTGCTTTGTCCCCAGTGTCTCTGTGTTCACCTGTTCATTCTGCTCATGCCTGGAGGACATGAGGACGGAGTGTGGCCATGGAATGCCCCCCCACGTGGCCTCTCATGAAGACCTCAGTCCCACATTCCCTCTGCACCGCCTGGATGGGAACCACTGCAACAAGACCACATAGGCGATCCCCTTGCAGCCATCCGGTCCTGCGGCTATGGACACATGTTTTTCTCCACACCCACCGTCTCCTGGAAGACAGCATTGCAGACAGCCAAGAACCTGCCCAGGACGCCCCTCTAGTCTCAGACAGATGCAAGAATCACTCAGCTAATGCTACCCCACCTTGGAGAACAAAAGGAATCTTGCTGGGAGACAGGCCCTCCATTGAAGGCGAAGTGTCCTCATCACCCAAGTTCCGGGCTGGTGCTTCTGGACTCCCTCTCCGCCCCTACCTCTCCCACCTCTCAGCTCCTCCATCTGCTTACCTCCTCCACCCTAGCCACCGGCTGGGAGCAGCTTCTCCCTCCAATCCTCCAGAAGGAGCCCACCCTGCCAACATTGTGATCTGGGACATCTGACCCCCAGAGCCATCAGCCGATGAATTCCTGTGCTACGGCGCCAGGTGTGTGGCACTTTGTGATCAGAGTCCTCACTCATAGAACTCAGCATAGCACAGGGAGGTGGTCCTGGACCATGCTGGTGGGCCTGACACAGTTGCATGTGACATCACAAGAAGGATGCAGAAGGGGCTTTGCCTACAGAAGACAGGGCCAAGCAATGGAAGCAGAGAAGCCAATGCACAGCGAGGCTGTGCTGCCAGCTTGGACAATGGGGACAGTGACTGTGACCCACAGAACACAAGGAATGCAGCTCTCCGTGTTGCAGAGGAAAGGAATCAGATTATCTCCTGGACCATCCAGAGAGAGTCAGGTCCTGTCAGCACCTCAATTTCAGCTCACCGACGCTGAGTTCAGGCTTGCGGCCTCGAGGAAATAGGAGAGAGTAAGTTTCTACTGAGGTGGCATGGTGGATCATACCTGTAATCGCAGCACTTTGGGAGACCCAGGCAGGTGGATCACCTGAGGTCAAGAGTTTGAGACCAGCCTGGGCAACATGATGAAACCCTGTCTCTACTAAAAATACAAAAATTAGCCAGAGCGTGGTGGCGGATGCTTGCAATGCCCTCCAGTAGGGAGACCGAGACAAGAGAATCGCTTGAACCTGGGAGGTGGAGGTTGCAGTGAGCTGAGATCCTGCCACTGCACTCCAGCCTGAGCAACAAGAGCGAAACTCCATCTCAAAAAAAAAAAAAAGTTTCTGTTGTTTTCAATCTCCAAGTTTGTGATAATTTGTTACAACAGCCACAGGAAACGAATGCAGCCACCATGGACTGGGTGTTTTGCCACATAGAAGTCACCAAACTAAGCATTTCGTGGGAGTAAATTATATTATCCCCATTTTACAGAAGAGTAAACTGAGGGTGGGTGAAAAAACATTCCTTGCTCAAGGTTATGTCCCTAAGGCATGGGGCTTGGATTTGGCCTTGGGGCTGCCTAAGGAGGACCTCCCAGCTCTCAGCCTTCCGTACTGTGAGGAATCGCCTCTGCGTAGCCTCCCGATGCACTCCTCACCTCCTCCTCCGCAGCGCCTCTGCCTGCCTCCAGACACTGCCTCCAGCTCATGTCACTCAGCTATTTTCCAGCTCAAAAGCTCCTGGAAGCTCCTCATTTTCCACAGACCCCTCAGCCTGGCTTCCATGGCACCTAACAGCCTGAGCCACCCTATCCTTCCAGCCTTATCCCCACAGTTTCCCCAGGGAGGTCCCTGTTTCCAGCCATGTCGCCTCGTTTCCGCTCCCCTCCCCATCTCAAACCCTCAGACGTGTACTCCCTCACTAGGATATCTTCTTACTTCCCTTCCACTTCCTGAGGCAAATCTGAATCTAAGTTTTTCCAGTTATTAGAGTCCCCACCAATATCTCCTTTCTCTGAATAACCATTCTACTCGACAGTTTCGTACACAATGATTCTTTACTGATTTTGTGTGTGTTGGTTTTGTCTTCCCTCGCTGTACTGTAAATCTCTTCAGGATGCTAAAGAACACTAAAAAAAAAGGTCTCTATCCTCATACAGCTTATAGTTCAGCTGCAGAGACAAAATTTCTTAACATCAGAACATAGACATCAAAGGGTTTGATTTAATGAGGAAGCAACAAGCTTCCGCATGCCATATTGAGAACAGAGGACTGGACATCAAAAGAATTTGGTTCCGGTCCTGGTTCCGTGCCCTTAGGGAAGCCCCTCAAGCTCACTAGCTCCCTTCCTCTTTCTCTATAAGATCAGACACTTCTCTATAAGATCAGACGCCCTAATGACTCTCCACTCTCTGGCATCCTGTGAGCCAGAGATGGCATTGGAATGCACTCCTGATCCCGAGACACCTTTCCCTCTCGCCCAAGAATTCTGCCAGCCACTGAGTCGCATTTCCCCATGAGGGCCATGCTGTAGCTATTCATCATCCTAAAAGCCTAGGTCCTGTATGATTCACATCCAGTGAAGGCCACCTTGCCACCGAAGTCTTCATTGGCACTGATGCCTTGAAAGCTGCCGCTGACTTCTGCTACCTTGGCAGGACAGACTCAAGCAGTGCCCTCTTATCCAAGGAGCTGGAAAATGGGAAACAAAGCCAGTGGACACGAGGCCAGACTCTCAGAGTCTGGCACAGGCATGAAAGGAAGTTCTAAACCAAGAGAAAAGCCTATGACACCGTGGATCTCCCACCAACCATCCACTCATGAACTCTGGATGTCATGGTTAGCTCCTGGGAAAACTGTATGTGCAGAAGCTTAAGACCAAATGGAGGTCATGAATCATGAGTTTCTGGAGTGGTCCATCAACTCAGCATCGTCATGACAACAGAGACATGCTGGTAGAGATGGGCTGCAGCCCACAGAGATGGGGGAGGCTTACTTGAAAAAGAAACATTGTATTGCTTCTAAGGAAAAGGCACCCATCCAGTGGTGCCATGCCCTATAAAATGCGGTCGAACACCTCCCCCAAAGGCCACTGAATGCCCATTCTCACCAGGCCTACACACAGGAGCAGAGCAAAACAGGCATGGAAATTGCTCCCATTCTCACACCAGGTCAAGTTAATGAGTGCTGATCAGCTCATGATGGGCTCTGATTTACAGGGCTCTCTCCCTGCCCCGTACACCCTGTCCAGGTGGACAACCCTGCCCTGCTTGGGTTGAAAAAAAGTGGTGAGTAAGCTGTCCCAAGATCCTCCCTCCCTCACAGCATGATAATGTCTTACACATGCTCTGCCAAAGGCATTTTGGAGCAGCTTGCTGACTATCCAAGTTTTAATGTGTTATTAATATTAGTATTGTTATTATTTTCCATAGCAAAAGCATTTGCATGCAAGCCTTTTGTGGAGTGAGAGATAGAAAATCAACATCACTAGCTGGAAAATGCAAGGTCGCAGCACCATCCAGTAGCACTGTCTGCATGATGGAAGTTCTGTCGTCTGTGCTGCCCAGTGTGGTAGCCACAAGCCAAATGTGGCTTCTGAGCACATAAAATGTAGCTAGTGCAACCGAGGAGCTGCTTTTTAATTTGATTTAATTTACATGTATTTAAATTTAAATTTTAAAAAACACACGTAGCTATTGGCTACCACGTTGAATAGCGCAGGCTGTGTTTCTGTCTCTTATTTCTGATTTCATTTTGTTATTAATTTAACACGCATTTATTGGGGGCCTGCAGTATTCTACTTTAGTGCTAAAGAGAGAGTAAACAAAGGAAAGGCCCTGGTGTCAAGAAAACTCATCACAATGGAATGGAAGCACCCATTTGCAGCATATTTTTAAAGAGACTAAGAGGATAAGACAGAGAGAGATACGATTATTAGTGGAGCTCCAGGTCTTTGCAGGAGCTGTACCAGGCACTTTGCATGTGTTTATCTCACTTAATCCCCGCAATAAGCAGTGAGATAGACCCTTTCACTGATGAAGAAATTGAAACTACAAAAGGGTAAGTAATAAGGCCAAGACATGAAGATATCAAATGGCAAAACCAAGATCCCAGAATTACATAAGACAGTTCTTCCAAGAGGAGATGAAACTTGGTCCAATTCTTAAAGGATTGGGGCCAACCCAGGTAGGGAACTGGGGAGTAGTTTTGGAGGAGTAAAAAGCCGGGGTAGAGGACAGGCAGAGAGTGAGGCAGAGTGTTCCTGAAAGAGGGAACAGCATGTGCAAAAGCAGAGTTCTACATAGGAGCATGAGGGGCCACGGAGGCAGTGGACAGGTCCCCAGGGTGAGTGCTCCACTAAGGAGCTGGAATTTTTCCCTGGAGGTCACAGGAACACCAAAGACTTCTAAAGGCAAAATGAAGTTCTAGCATTAGAACGGAAACCTACAGGCATGGCAGAAGGGCGAAGGAAAAGCAAGCATGTCTTCACATGGCAGCAGAATAGAGAGAGAGCCAAGGGGGAGGTGCCACACACTTTCAGACAACCATATCTCGGAAGAACTCACTATCATGAGAACAGCAAGGGGGAAGTCCGCCCCCATGACCCAGTCATCTCCCCAGGCCCTTCCCCCAACATTAGGAATTACAATTTGGCATGAGATTTGGGTAGGGACACAGCCAAACCATATCAATAAATCATCTTTTAAATTATTTTATTTATTAATGTCTCATATCATTAATAAACTTATTAATTTTGCTAAGTTTTTGATATTAGGCAACATGACTGAATATGCATCATTATTTGAAATATTAAAAATCTTGCTGTAAGCCAGCGTTTATCAAAGTGCAACTTGTCACTTAGGGCCCCCAATACCGGTTGTTAATTTGCTCTTTTCACTGTGTGGCTCTTGCTCTGGTGGTACAAAATGAACAGTGAACAAAACTGTGGGCATCTAGGCACAACTATACCGTAGTCATATTTTTCACTGTCATATCCACATTACAAAAAAAGAGCCAATTTCACTACCATGAATCTGTAAGAATTATTATTTTATTCACTCTTGATCTTCAAATACATGTCTTTTTAATATTCTGAGTGATGAAATGGGAACTTCTGCCTCACAACAAAGGAAGATATTTGTCTCCAGGAAAAGCGTTTGCGTGATTGTTGGATCTGGGAGCTGAACCAGCCACTTTTTTCATGGAACACCATTTTTCCTCAAAAGAATGACTGACAGAAAAACTATGGTTATTCACATTTGGGTATTTGGCACACATTTTCTCAAAATGAACAAAGTGAGCCTGTAACTACAGGGAAAAATAACTGACAGCATTTGTTGCCAAGGATAAAATTCAATCTTTCGAGTGAAAATTAGAATTTTGAAAAACATTGTCTACCACCATGAGCTTGACAGCTTCCCAAAACTAAAGACTTTTCTTATGAGATTGGGTGATACTAACAAATGTGATATTTTGATAGTATATAATAAAATGTTTCAACATTTGGAAGATCTGCATAGCTTAGTGGGCCAATATTTTTGAAACAATACAAAATGTTACAAAATTATACACGAATAAAAAATGTGTTCAAAGTGCAAGAGAGACCAGCGAATTTTAATGTCAGAGAGTACAAGGTTCACTGGACATGCAGGTCCACAGGTACAATACAAAGGTTCAAACTCTATGTTACTAGTAAGAAACAACCATTTGTTGAGTTTTGGTATAGTATCAAAGAAGAAAGTCTATAGTGATCTGAAAAGCTATTCAGATATTTCTCCCTTTTCCAACTATGTGTTGGATAAGGCCAGATTTTCTTCATATATTTCAATGAAACCAACATATCACAACAGATTAAATACAGAAGCAGATATAACAATTCAGATAGGTATTAATCCATACATTGATGAGATTTGCAAAAATGTAAAGAACGATACTCTTCTCTGTATATTTCTTCTGCTTCAGAAAATATAGCTGTGTCATAAAAATAAGTTATTTATGTTGACTTTAAATAAATAGCAATATGTTAAATGAATTTCTAAAATAATATTTCAAATGTTTTCAGTTTTAATTGCTAATGTGGTAAATACTAATAGGTATATCCCACATAAATTACAGCTTTTTAAGGTCCTCAATAAACATTAAGAGTATAAAGGGATCCTGGGGTCAAAAAGTTTGAGAACCACCGATTTAAGCTGTAGTGATACAATTTAAGCAATTGTTAAGTATTCAGTTTATACCTTTATTTTGTTGAATTTGTCGTCATTGTTGAAAATGATATGTCACAAAATATGATACATATAACTAACATTTCAAACAGAATAGCCTTCATCCTTAAGGATAATCGTTGTGGATACATATTTCAAACCCTGCTCAATTTAATTGGTCACCTTTATATCATATTAGACCTTTGGTTTGGAAGAAGAAACACTTGTATGAAAAGTAGAAGCCTCGAAGTTAACTATTTTTTATTAGCTTATTCCTGCATTATTAGCATTATCGTCAATCTGTAATTTCTTTGTAAGAATTTATTAAGCCGTTTGTCTATTTGGTGAGCATTAGCTTGATTAAGACTAGAAAATGTGATTTGTAAAGTCACCAACTGGGCATGTGTATTAGTCCATTCTTACACTTCTATGAAGAAATATTCAAGCCTGGGTAATTTATAAAGGAAAGAGGTTTAATTGGCTCACAGTTCCTCAGGTCTAGGGAGACGTCAGGAAACTTACAATCATGGCAGAAGGGGAAGTAAACACATCCTTCTTTACATGGCAGCCGCAAGAAGTGCAGAGTGAAGTGGTGGGGGGAGCCCCCTTATAAAACCATCAGATCTTATGAAAACTCACTATCATGAGAACAGCATGGAAGTAACTGCCCCCATGATTCAACTACCTTTCACTGGGTATTATGGGAGATATAATTCAAGATGACATTTGGGTAGGGACACAGCCAACCCATATTATTCTGCCCCTGGCCCCTCCCAAATCTCATTTCCTCACATTTTAAAACACAATCATGCCTTTCCTACAGTCCCCCAAAGTCTTAGCTCATTCCAGCATTAACCCAGAAGTGCAAGTCCAAAGTCTTATCTGAGACAAGGCACATCGCTTCTGACTACGAGCGTGTAAAATCGAAAGCATGTTAGTTACTTCCTACATAAAATGGAGGTACACACATTGAGTAAATACAGCCTTTCCAAATGGGAGAAATTGGCCAAAACAATGCAACTAGAGTCACCTTTGCTCCACTTCCCAACAAGTTCCTCATCTCCCTCTGAGACCACCTCAGCCTGGACTTCATTGTCCATATTACTATCAGCATTTTGGTCAAAGCCATTCAGTAAGTCTCTAGGAAGTTCTAAACTTTCCCACATCTTTCTGTCTTCTGAGCCCTCCAAGTCTCTAGGAAGTCCCAAGCTTTCCCACATATTCCTGTCTTCTTTTGAGTCCTCTAACCTGTTCCAACCTCTGCCTGTTACCCAGTTCCAAAGTCACTTCCACATTTTCAAGTATCTTTATAGCAGCATCCTACTCTCTGTGGCACCAATTTACTGTATTCATTTGTTCTCATGCTGCTATGAAGAAATACCCAAGACTGGATAATTTATAAGGGAAAGAGGCTTATTTGACTCACAGTTCCACAGGGCTGGGCAGGCCTCAGGAAACTTACAATCATGGTGGAAGGAGAAGCAAACACTTTCTTCTTCACATGGCAGCAGCAAGGAGAAAAGAAGTGCAGCGTGGAGGGGTGAAAACCATCAGTCATGAGAACTCACTCATTATCACAAGAACAGCATGAAGGTAACCACATCCATGATTCAATTACCTCCCTCCAAAGGTATTCATTCCTCCCCCAATACCTGGGATTATGGGAACTACAATTCAAGATGAGATTTGGGTGGAGACACAGCCAAACCATATCAGCATACATTAACTACAATACTATGAATGTCACTGGTCACTGCCGATGTGTCCTCTGCTTTGGAGCATGCTGCCTTGCCCTCACCTACCTCATGGACCATGTGAGTCAGCTGGGATTTCCACTACAAAGTACCCTGGACTGAGTGGTATGAACAACAGATATGGATTTGTTCACAGCTCTGGAGTCTGGGAAGTCCAAGGTGCCAGCAGCTGCTGCGGCTGGTTAGGGCTCTTTCTCATTTGCAGATGGCCACCTTCTCTCTGTGTCCTCACATGTTGGAAAAAGAGACCCCTGGTCTCTTCCTTTTCTTACAAGGGTACTAATTCCATTCTAGTAGCTCTAACTTCCTGACATTATGTACACCTAATTACCTCCCAGAGACCCCCCTCCAACTACCAACACATTGAGGGTTAGGGCTACAACATACAAACTTGGGGGTGACACAAACGTTAAGCCCATAACAGGGGCCATGGAAGACACATGATCAATCATCTAAGACCCGAAAAGAACAAAACACCAGCATCAACCTAGCTAGTCATGCTTATAAAATTTCCTTTCTTTTCAAAAAAGATACCCACACACACACACACAAAATCTTCTCACACTCCAATAAATCACTGAGCATACCAAGTGTGCTACCTATACTCGCACTGTGAGGCTCACTGGATAAAGGGTTCCACCAGTCAGCTGGAAGAGCGCTCCTCCCCACGTGACCTTGCTCACCACAGGTGCTGGCAGACAGTAGGAACTGGATGGAGTTTCCTTTCACCATCTATGAAATGTCCAGTACTCACATGGAGGGTGGGTATAAAATAGTATATTTTATTTCAAAAATAACAAAAAATAACATATTTTAATAAAATAGGTATATTTTACAAAGCAAAGAAAAATAGAGAGGAATATCATTCTCTACATTTTTACAAACCTCCTCAACATCTGTATGTAAATGTCCAGACTCCTCATCCTAGAGCTGTAGAGGTGGAGGACAGATGAGCAGCTCTCCCAAAGGAGCTTCCTTAGTGTCCTTTGGTAATCTACTTTTATGATGAACATCTGCACTTGTGAATTCTTCACATGACAAGTTATGTCAAATATCTCATTCCTCGCTTTAACCCTGTTCCCTCTCATTGGTTGCTCCGGATGGATGAGGAAGCTGGCCTCACCCTACTATGTACTTTAAAAGATAAACAACCAAGACCAGAAGGCATTGAGAAAGAGCCACGAGGCCTTGTCCACTTCTGCGTTTCTTGTGGGGCCCTTACAAGATGAAATGGCGCTAGTTGATCACGGGCTCGCCCACACACATGCCTCCCCTCTGAGCACTAGGACTGGCTGGGAGTCACACAACCTGGTGAGAACCTTGTTTCCTCCTTATGAAGCTTCCCACGGCTTCTCTGAACCCTGCTCTTTCCAGAAGGATATCACATTACTGGATCATCATCTATTTTCCCAAGAGGCACTTTAGAGCCCTGGGTGTGATGCCCATTCGTGTGATTTGATGTTTTTCTACCATTTTTGACTTGGGTGAACTACAGAGTAAAGAGCATTTAGAAGCACAGCACTGAATATTCTGGAAGATTAAAGGGGTCACACATGGCCAGCATTTGGAGTCTTAAATCATCATTTCAAGCCCTTTTCTTTCAGGGAAGAGAGTGTGCAAGGGGTTTGGGAAAGGGAATACCACGGATGGATTATCTCATTTTATTTATCCTGACTCTTCGTCTATCGAACCATACAATTGACAATAGAACAAATGAAACCTCCCTCCATCAAAACAAAGCATGAATCCCTGTTAGAGGATTTACTGCCCAGGCTTTCTGCATGGAGCTTTCCAGATCTTTCTGAAGACAAAGTGGTGAGTCGATTTGTAGTGAGACAGCAAGGTGTGGACTTCTGTCTCCTCCAGCTCCTCCCCCTACCTCCGTTGCTTCCCCTCCCTCGCCCAGCACATTCTTTTCAATACGCTTATAACGAAATCAGAGACAATGCGTAATTATACAGAAGAAAAATCTGTCAGAGGATAGCTGAAGTTGCTTAAATTGTGCTGATTTACAAAGATAAGAGGTTTTCCCCCCACTGGAAAAAAAATACCTTTTTGCATGTGTAATGGCAAACAACCTCCTGCAAAGTCAACTCCTTTTCTGAAAGTCATTGCTAGTTTTATAATTTCTGAGTCATTAGATAACAGATAGAACTCCACACTGAGTGGTTTCAAATGTTTATGGTCTGCAATTCATTCTTAATGAGCTCCCTCCATGTCTTTATTCTTCTCTGCACCCTCCTGCTGGGAAGTGTCTTACTCTGCCTTGCCTTTTGTTAATGATTCCACAATCATTTCAGAGCCATTTCTCCTGCCTTATGTAATTCTGACACTGCGGAAGAGCCCAGCTCACTGCCTCACAGTTGGAAATGTAACCTTTAATGTATTAATTTCTCTTGCTCAAAACAATTTAACCTCTGTCTTGGTTTTGTGATTGCTAAGTGTTCCAATTAAATGCCTCTTTCATTTTTTTTGTCCTGGAGGGCTTGATCCTACCCAAATTATGTAGCACACACCCCACCTCGCCAGGAGGAGCACGCTGGGGCCCCTCACATGCCCACCATCTATCCATTATCTCTCTCATGAGTGCCTGTCACATTTTCAAAACACCTCCTTCTCCAAAAAGATTAATTAAAGTAGTTTTAAATGAGGCAGCATTGTCTGTGAAGGAGAAACGAATCATTCTAGCCCAGAAGAGAGAGGCATCCAGGAGGAGAAAATATTCCTCTTCTGCCCCCACTTCTGAACCGATCTGATCAACAGGAGCTTCTGAGCGAATGGTCATTCTGCCGTGGACCGGCTCCATCAGGATGCAGCTGCTGCCAGCCCAAGTGAGGCGGGGAAATTAATCACAGCAACAAAAAGTCTCTGGACACTTTGCCTTTTGAATTCTACCACCTGCTTCCAGGCAAAACAAGCCCAGCAAGAGAGAAGATTCACTGAAGGATTACCACACATGGACGTGGGGCACCCAAGTCCTTGACAATCAGTCCAAACACCTAAAAGCAGCTGAGAATAAAATCGAAGGACAGCATACGACAACCTGTTCACAGCCCAACACGCCGGAGGCTCACCTCTGCTCCTGCTGGGTAGGCATCACCGTTCGGCCAATGAATGGGAGCAGGGACGCCCCTGCTCTGGGGGCCTCACTCCAAATTGCTCTTTGTCTTGGTACCAACGGGTCTGTGCTCTAGTCACCTTTGCTTCTCTCAGAAGCTTAGAAAGGGTGTCATTTTGGAGCTGGTGTCTGGGCCTTATCAGCCACTAGTCCAACTCAGGAGTGTGCCTATAGGAACCACTCAAATCATCTTGAGGAAAACTATTTTCAATTAAGCATTCTATGGTCTTCAGAAGAGCTTCTCCAAGGCTGTCCATGATTAGAGACAAATATCTCTAGGAGGGCCACGTAGCTAGGGCACACCCACCTTAAATTTGCATTCAAACAGTTGTTTACACACCCATCGGTGCCATCCCATTAGCTTGTCTGTGGTCAGTCCAGCGGCAAACCAGGGCGTATGTGTTGATGGGGGCTGTCTGTGGGGGACTCAGACTGTCAGGCAGATGTGCCTGTCTCCTTCCTTTTGGACTCAGCAAATGGATGGTTTGGGTAAAAACAGAGATGCCATGCATACAAAGCACCGTCACAACCGCAGGTCAACTAACTCATCATTCTACAACATTTGCACAAGTCAGCCGGGTGCGGTGGCTCACACCTGTCATCCCAGCACTTTGGGTGGCCAAGGCAGGTGGAACATTTGAGGTCACGAGTTCAAGACCAGGCCGGCCAACACGGCAAAACTCTGTCTCTACTAAAAATAAAAAATAATAATAAAATTAAAAAATTAGCTGGGCATGGTGCCGGGCACCTGTAATCCCAGCTACTTGGGAGGCTGAGGAAGGAAAATTGCTTGAATCCAGGAGGCAGAGGTTGCAGTAAGCTGAGATCGTGCCACTGCACTCCAGCCTGGACAACAGCCTGTATAACTCATCATTATACAACATTTACACAAGTCGGCCGGGTGGGGTGGCTCACGCCTGTCATCTCAGCACTTTGGGTAGCCAAGGTAGGTAGATCACCTGAGGTCATGAGTTCAAGACCAGGCTGGCCAACACGGCAAAACTCCGTTTCTATTACAAATAAAAAAAATAAAATAATTAGCTGGGTGTGGTGCCGGGCACTTGTAATCCCAGCTACTTGGGAGGCTGGGGCAGGAGAATTGCTTGAATCCAGTAGGCGCAGATTGCAGTAAGCTGAGATCACACCACTGCACTTCAGCCTAGGCAACGGAGCAAGACTCTGTCTCAAAAAAAAAAAAAATTTACACGAATTGTGTCTACACAGTCCAAGTTGTCCCTGCCTGCTTTAATATTTATATCCTTCCAGTGGGGGCCACACTTGGTGTCTCCTTACTTGCTAAGGGGAAAAGAAATGGATATCTTACCCCCGCCCAACCCCAGCGCTAATCAGAAAACTGCCACTGCCTCTGAAATTCTGAAAAGTGCCTGTGAGAAGTTCCCATAAAGTTCTGTATTCATTTATTGAGAACTCCATCAGCCTCTGTCTGGGTTTAACATAGCATTCAGAAAGAAAAGGAAAAATCTTCAGGAAGGAATCTATTGCCTAGAGGAAGATGAGTTCGCGGAGACAGTAATGACCACATTTTTGGAGCAAATCAACATGCCTGAAAGTATTGTATTTGAGATAATCAGCATTGAAGCATCTTAAAACAGTTTCAGAGTTTTTGCAAGTCCAGACTTTCTTTGGATCAATGTCAGTGGACTGTAAATTATTCTTGAAAAAAAGTTGAAAGTAATCTAGACCTAATTTATAGTTTACAGAAAATACAAGGGATAAGAGAACTTGCTAAACAACACAAGAGAGGCCGTCAGGCAGTCAGGGATACGGGGAATGCTATAGGACAAACAGTTTACTTTTTCAAAAAACAAATGTCAGGGAAGCAGAGGGAGGTAAATCTGTAGATTAAGACCCTTAGCAGACCTATCAACCAAATACAATGTACGTTTGGAAAAAAAAAAAAAGGGAGACATACCTAAAACAACCTAAGACAATATTAGCTGAGTATTGAATGATTTTAAAAAGCTACTGTTAAGCTTAAGGTATGATAATGGCATTGTGCTTATGTTTTGGGATTTTTTAAGGGCCCTTGTTTTTAAAAAACACCTGAAACATTGTACCTTATCTGTGATTTGTTTTTAATAGTCCTTTGCGGGAGTGGTATCATTTGGATATTTATCTCCTCCAAATCTCGTGGAACTTTGACCCTCAACATTGGAAGTGGGGCCTAGAGGAAGGTGTTGCAGTCACAGGGGTGCATCCCTCATGAGCGGCTGGGTGCTGTTTTCCAGGGAATGAGTAAGTTCTTGCTCTGTTTTAGGAGCCTGGCGCCTCCCTCCCTCTCTTCCTTCTTCTCTCACTATGTGATGCCTGGCTGCCTTTGCTTTCCGCCAGGAGGAGAAGCAGCCTGCAGTCCCACCGGACGCAGAAGCTATGCCATGCTTCTTGTACAGCCTGCAGAATCGTGAGCCAAATACACCTGCTTTCTTTATACATTACCCAGCCTCAGGGATTTCTTCATAGCAGTGCAAACAGACCAGGACTGGGAGAGACAGGCTGGCCAAGAGCGGATCATCATTGGAGCTGGGTGGCAGGTAGGTGGGATTCACTGCACTGTTCTCTCTACTCTTGTACATTTTTTTTTTCAGATGGACTCTCTTTCTGTCACCCAGGCCGGAGTGCAGTGGTAATTCTCGGCTCACTGCAACCTCTGATTCTTGGGTTCAAGTGATTCTCGTGCCTCAATCTCCCTAGTAGCTAGGATTACAGGTGTGCACCACCATGCCCAGCTAATTTTTGTATTTTTTTAGTGGAGATAGGTTTTCACCATGTTGGCCAGGCTGGTCTCAAACTCCCAACCTCAAATGATCTGCCCACCTCCCAAATTGCTGGGATTACAGGCATGAGCCACTGCACCTGGCCATCTTGCACATATTTAAATGTTCTATAAACATTTTTATAAATGGCTGAGAGTGGTCCCTCCTGAGCTTGAGCCTCTCCGTGGCCATCTCTGTCTTGCTGTAAAGAGCCCAAAGTCCCTGGCTGAGTTGTAGAGGTCAGCATTGCAACGAGGACTCATTATCCCACCATTATGACTTTCCTTTTCAGACAGGAGCCCCAGGCATTGTCCCGGGGCTCTCAGATGTAGATGAGTCAACTCACTCATGGCTCTTGCTGCCTGGGTCTCATCATTCCAAGGAGGCTGGAAATGGATCCTACAGCCCCCTGCCTGGAATCTCTTCAACAGATAAATTTGTTGGGGTCATGAGGGGTCATAGGAGGTCCTATAAAAAGAAATCACTCCAGCAGGTTGAGTTTTCACCCATCCTATCTAACGTACTGCAGCACTTTTTCTGCTTGATTAAAAAAGCCTTGCTTTCTTTATTACAAACCCAGAGATGCTTATTACAAAAAATTAATAAAAACACAAACACGACAAAACAGGAGAAATTAAAACTCACCATAATGTTACCTCATATTTTTAAAAAATGAGAACAATTATATACAATCTTCCCACTAAATAATTCTCAGGTTAAAAAAAAATCTTCCATGCTTCTCAGAATTGGGTTAAAATGAGTTTGAAAATCTTAGCACCTCTCCTACTTGCAAAGAAATTTAAAAGGGAACTGGGACCATTTTGTTTTATTTATCTTTTTTTTAGAGTTCTCTTATTTTAAAAGCAAATGAAAATACATTTCGGGTTGCACGAGAATTTCTGAATGCTGGAATGAAGCAGATGCCTCTTCTTAGGGCTTCCCTGACATGCCAGCCGGTGGTGCCATCCTAAGGACCAGGTGGGGAGATTAGGAATGAAAATCAAGCGCTTATTTGTTATTTATTACATGGCTCTGAAGAAGCTGTCTAACCTGTCTCCATCTCAGGTTCACAGTATCCCCTTTGCCGGGCAGGGCAATGACTAATCAGAGTGGCCGCACTGCATGTGGCAGATACTGCATAAATGAAGACTGAATTATAAATCTTTTGTAATAATTACTTAGCTAAGAGCTGCCCTCTGAAAATCATAAGCAGTCTTTCTAGTGATCCCTATCAATGCCTTTCTCATAGACACATGTTTTGGAAACTGAAACAATTGTAATTTTCCCCGGTAGGCTGGAACATCAGACTTAGTTCTGATTCTCTCACTTAGGCAGCATTTTTGTCCCTTGTTAATATCTACTTGGCTGCATAAATAGTAATCAGTCTATTTTTCCCTTCTTGGGGGAGGAGCAGAGACTCTTGACCTTAAACCAAATTAAAGAAGAAAGCTTTTCTTTCCTAAGAATAAGTCTTCCAGATGATAATTATTTGTCTTATGATTGAAACTCTTGGAGATCAGAGCCTAAATAGATGCCGTCATCAACCAGGTAAGCCGGGGGAGGCTGCTTCTCTGGCAACTCTTGACTTGCAGTATTTTTTTTGTCTTTTCTCCAACAGATTCACAATTAGAGACATTCACACTATTGCAAAACCTTCTTAACAATGATTTTAAAATGCTTGACAGTGGATGACGGAAACGTGCTAGTGAGGAAGAGCCTAGGAGGGGAACACAAACAGAAGAAAAAGTCCTGTCATGTATGAGCAAAAATGGCCTTTTGGGTTGAATACAGATAGATACTGCACTGTCTGCTTTTGACGATCACTCAGTGCTTTGCATCTCGGCCTTTGGTATAACGTTTCCTAGCACCATTTTTACTGACATAAGAAAGCTGCAGCCCTGCCTGTGCTGGGGGCAGGGTGACCGCAGCCCCTCTGCAAGCATCCTAAGTCATCTCCCGCTGCGGTGACTGCTCCTCCATGTCACAGCTGCACGCCCTGGGCAAGGAGAGGAACTGTGGCAAACTGACTGGTCTGCCTGTAATGGTATGCTCTTACAGAGCATAACCAACTGAAATGCATCTTCAGACCCAAAGGTGGAGGTTGGAGTGAACTGGGAATGAAGGCAAAACTTCTGTGAGTTCAGGTATTGACAGTTTAGATCCTTCCTCACAGTCTGTGCCTCCCTCATCCCAACCTTGTTTAAAAGAAATATGAGCCCCAACTAGATTCCAGACAACTGAATAGAATTTCCATCTTGGCATGGACAGAGCACTCGGGGCTGCAGATTCCTGACTGTGAAGGGTGGGAAGGCAGGGAGCCTGGGGCGGACTGGAGGCAGCCGGGGCCAGGACGTGGTCTCCTCACAGGCTTCGCAGCCTCAGGGCCTCTTTGGACTCTTCTTCACCCAGTGCCCCCTTGGACCCTGGCTCCTTCCGTTCAAAGGCAAACTCCTAACTCAGGCTGGGCGATGTCATTCATGCCTGTAATCTCAGCACTATGGGAGGCCAAGGCAGGGAGATCACTTGAGGCCAGAAATTCAAGACCAGCCTGGGGAACATGGTGAAAGCCCTTCTCTACTCAAAATACAAAAATTAGCTGGCTGTGGTGGTGCATGCTTGTAATCCAAGCTACTCGGGAGGCTGAGGCACGAGACTTGCTTGAGCCAGGAGGCGGAGGTTTTGGTGAGCCAAGATCACGTCACTGCTCTCTAGCCCTTGCCACAGAGTAAGACTCCGTCACAAAAGAAAAAACAAAAACAACAACAAAAAAATGCAAACTCAGGGCAGCATTAGAAGCCAGCAGTGCAGACCCCCAGCGCCCCTCAGCCTCTGCTCTGCCGCCCTGCAGCGCCTGTCCTGCCGCCTTGAGGACCGGATGCCAGTGTCTCCCAGGGGCACCTTGCCCCAGACTTGCTTTTGTGTCTTCACTATTGGCATGATTGACTCTGCTCTCTCTGGGAGTTGTTTCTGTGTGGCAACATGGAGTAAAACTAGATTGGGCGTTGTTTTCTCCTCTATCCCAGATCCTGTGGACACAAGCAACTCTGCCTATAATTCTCAGAGGAAATCTTTGCTTTAGAATATATGCACGAATCACCCTTCTGTTCAACTGAAACTTGAAAGGGTGGATCTCACAGAAGGTACATCAAAAACCATGTTCCTCTGTTGTTATTATTTTAAAAGCTCATGATGCATAACCTCTTTAAAATTGTGTTTATTTAATGTTCATATGTAATATTTATTTACTTGTGTTTATATGAATATTTATATAGCTATGTTATAATAAAATTGTATAGATTTATATTTTATTTTTACATAGTTCCCACCAACAGCCAGGGTCACGCTATGTCACTACAACAACGAATATTCAAGCATTGTCCCTTCTGAATGACAGTTTTGCCCACTGGAAATTCACACAGTCCTCTTGCCTAGGCCCTGGTGTCACCAGAAAGGCCACCAGACACAACCATTGAAACTGAGCCACCAGCAACTGCTGTGACCATTTCAGCCAAGTGGCTGCTGCTGGCACTTTCTGAGAAGCAGCCCAGGACAGCCCTCCCTCAGCCCAGCTCTCCTGAATATCTTGGAAAAGGCAAAAGGACCGCAGAGGTCATGTCACCATTCAGCAGTGCTTTGAGGTGGAGTCTGTCCTTGGAATCTTGAATAAACCAAAACAAATTTGGGGTCAACTCAGGGGCATTCTGGGGACACCCGCTCAGGGGCTGCTGAGCCAGACACTCCAAGCCTGTGTCTCCTGGTCTGCGCTGAGCTGCTTGAGCGGATGCAGGAGAGCTGCAGAAAAGTTAGGCCCCAAATAATAAAGAATCATTAGAAATTCTCGCCTCATGTAGCCACAGTTTTAGTATCTAATAATTATTGTTGCAAATGCAAATACTAGTCCCTGAGACTCCTTATGCATTTGAATCAATCTCTTAAAAACAATTGCCGCTCCAGATGAAAAACAATTTCTCAACAGCTGGAGAACATTTGCAGAAAGCAACTCTTAAAGAACAGAGCGAGGGAAAAAGACAGAGATAGACACAAAAGTAATCATCAGCCTCCCTTGTCTAAAGAAGTCTGAAGTCTTCAGATGGTGTGTTATTAATTACTATACCTACAGCTATGCTCACCGCTAAGCCACAGTTAGACTAGCAAGGTAAGGCAGAAAAGCATTTTGTGTTGTCAGCACAGTTAATCAAAAATTACCCTGCCTTTTACTTTATTCAAAAACAGACCTCTTTCTTTTTTTTAAGAGCATCTTGTTATTGAGTTTTCAGAATTAAAAAATTGGAGGTTCGGATATCAAGGAGGTGCTCTAGGAATGCAACTATATCTTAAATATAATATTTAGCATTGGCATGCAAGGAAGACCTTTTTTCATTGTGCTGAATTGAAACCTTCATTGGGCAGGATGATGGAGGGGCATGGGTGAAGGGGAGGGGGACGGTGGAGGCACTAACTCTTTCACGGGTGTATTTAGTTTGGAACTATGTATGTTTTGTGCCCAAAGTGCCCACATGAATTATCACCAAGTCCTGACATTTTAAATTAAATACCCATGACTTATTATATTTTGCCACGATCATTTAAAGTTTAATATAAAATGCTGATTGGTAATAAGATAATAATAATGATGGTAATCATAGCTAGCACTTTGTGGCACACACCACACACCAGACATTGTTTTCAATGCTTTAACTCATTTACTCCTCATAAGCCAGAAGAGGTGAATATCATTATTATACCCATTTTACAGATGAGGACAGTGAAGTACCACAGTTTACACAACCTGCTCAAGGTTACAGGCCTCATAAATGGTCGAGTGTTTTTCAACCTGGACTTGCAGCTCCAGTAACTGTGCTCTGCAATCAGCAAAAACAGGCTGCCAACAATAAATCACCTTCGAACATGTGGTGTTCTAGGTTGAAACAGTGACAACCGAGCGGAAGGTGCACATCCCAATGGCATCATCCCCGGGGAGGCAGAAGTGCTCAGAGCACTGGGCAAGCTGGCAAGTCGCCACATTTACCTGTGACAAGCTAAGTGAACTTACAGTTGATGTGGCTTAGTTTTACCCTCACAAAATGAGCAAGGTGGTAAGAAAAGATTTGTACGAAGCGTCTGGGGCTTGAAGATGGTACTCATAATGCCAAGACTAACGACAAGACAAACAGCCATGGTCCTCCTCTGTTCAGCCAAATCAATAAACAAAAGCAAAGAAAACGTAACCCATCCTCCATCGTTAATGATAGATTCTGCCTTGAGTTCATCTTATACATGGAGATGTTAGTTAATGATAGTAGGAAGCCATTAGAATTCACAAGACATTTTGCAACTGAGCATCCGGAACATGAATGCAAACCTCTGTGAACTAAAAGCAAACATATTTTTGTACAATTAATAAAATAGCTTAAAAATATTTTGTCTCATATGATCATTTAATCTTTGTCATATACGTCTTATAATGCATTTAAATTATTAGCATATATACCTACTTTGTCAAACAGTAACTGCATAGAGAAAGAGAAGTGCTCAATAATCTTTCACTGATGGGATTATGCAATCAAAAAAGTTTGGAATCGAGCACAGTGCTAGAGTTTAGTCCACCCCATGGGGCTACTCTCAGGTAACCATGGCAACACTAATCTGTGGCCAAGTGTCTGGCAAAAGCTTAGCAACTCAACAGGGAGACAGGGAGGAGAAGGTGGACAGAGCAGGGCGGACCCGGGTCCACCCGAGTGCGCCCCGGCTCCTCGTATCATTGCAGGGCTGGCCTTGAGCATCTGGAGGCATCAGGTCCTCAGGTGGGGTGGCTGTCACTCCAAGTCAGTGGAAAGCTTTGCATCTAAAGAAACACGCATAATTACCACCATGAGTTGATCCTATTAATGTATCGAAAGTGAAAGGAGGGACTAATACATTGTCTGAGGTCACAGAATTTTCAGGATGTAATCTTCAAATTTACAAAGCAAGTTCTCATACTTTCAAAACTACCAAGAGGAAAAAAAATTGGGTTCTTTTATGAGCAAATGAAATTCCAGAAATATAACAAAATTTCATGTCAGAACACAATGATGTTCAGATACTGCAAAGCATATATTTGGATAATATTCTATGTAGAGAAAATGTGAAAAGATGATTCAGGAAGAAACTGGAAACGGCCGCATACATACAATATACAATATTTGCCCACATGTATTTTCCTTTCTAAGATGCATGATTTTGCATGGTTGATATTTTTCTTTCTCTTTATATTCATAATGAGATGTGTAAAGTAGCAGAATTTCCAAATTATCACTGCAAAGGCCTTGAATCATACTTCATGTCTCTCAAAAATTCGGTCAGGTAGATGTTCCCTACTAAGGATTTAAAGCTATTTCACTAGCTATACATTTTGTATTTTATAAATCATTAACATGAACAAAGTAAGAACCAAAACAGAAATACCCATTTCATAAGTGTGTAGACAGTTAACCTTTAAACAGATGGGTAGTCCTGGACAGCTCTGGAAAATTAATAGAGTTTAAACCTAAGGTCTCAGAGCTGCAGAATACATCTTTGGAGACCATGTTTTTGAGATCATCATAAATCAACTTTTTCCTCATCAGTCCCTTCTGCCTACCCAGCCTCCTAGAACCACCAGGTTATGAATATGTATATCAGGACACATCGACGGATCCAGTGCTCCGGCCTCAAAGGTTCTGATCATGTGTTTCCTCTGCCGTCCATCCTCTGAGTTCACGCGGCTGGAAAGCCTCGCCGTGGTAGCCTGCAGCCCGGTGCTTGGTGGCACTGGGAGCCGCCACTCCAAATTCCAGCTCAGAGCCTGAGCACCCTTCACGCCTGGCTCCCTTGGGGAGATGCATCTCCATTTTTTATTTGTAAACCTTTGCTTATTAAATCAGCGGTGTTCTGGGGGATTGTTTTGTTGTCAAAGCACTGTATTTTTCCATGGTCGAGTCAGTTCAGATCTTAGAAGAGGCACAGCAAGGGATGGGCAAGGCTCCAAGCCAGGATAACTGGAGGAGTGAGGTTGTTGTCTCCCAGGAGATGGCTGCCTTAGTACTCACAAAAGATGTGGCTGGGCCCACTGCAGAAAATTATACACACAAAAAGGAAGAAAATGACTAGCCAACATTATCAACGTTATCATTTTCAACTATTTAAGTAGGTGTTTGGAGGCATTTTTTAAGAGTTGGATGAAATTCTAAATGTGGCCACAAACCCTATAAGAATGTGAATGTAAATGGAATGAAAGCCAAAAGTATGATTTTACTGCACTGCCAGCCTCAGCTAGGCCACTTCAGGGAGGTTCTTTCATTGGCAACGGAGAAGGCACTGGCTGTGGGGATAAATGTGGAATGGGATCAGTTCATCTAAGACCTCCAGGGCCCCTGCGCAGTCCACAGCTGCAGAGCTAGCACACGCTCTCTCTGTCCGCACAAACATGAAGCCAATCAGTGACGCTCTTGTGTAGAGGAACTTCACAATCGCTCCCCCGATGTGTTAGAGGAAAGAAAGGAACGATGGAAATATGGTCTCAGTGTAGAGTTAAACCTGGAGGTGAATAATCCCACCAAGGATCACAAACTGCACTTTGCTCTTTCAACACAAGCCCCACCCGAGAATATTTTGTCACTTCCATAAAACAGGAGCCCTGAAAAGTTCGTAACGGACATATTTGCAGCCACTTACTGTTAGAAAGTTAATTTTTTGTTGCAAATGTCAAGAAATTTAACAAGCCTGAAGAATTCAACACAGATATAAGCAGAATACAGATGGCAGAGACCCAGGGGCACACCATGGTGGCCCAGGTTGTCTATGCACAGAACACAGCTGTGACCGGGCGGTACCCAGCGGGACACGGTCGGGCTTCCAAGCAGTGAGACCCACCTCTAGGGAGTGTTCCGCAGCACATTCCATAAATGCCATAAAGCTGTGGCCCTGTATCTTCTGTATTATTTTTATAGATACAGAGTTATTGAAGGGAGGGCCCTGTATCTTCTGAATGATTTTTGTAGATACAGCGTTATTGAAGGGAGGGCCCCATATCTTCTGTATGATTTTTATAGATATAGCGTTATTGAAGGGAAGGCCCTGTATCTTCTGTATGATTTTTACAGATACAGCATCACTGGAGGGAGGGCCCTGTATCTTCTGTATGATTTTTACAGATTACAGCATTATTGAAGGAGGATTTCTGTATGATTTTTGTAGATACAGCGTTACTGAAGGAAGGGCCCTGTATCTTATGTATGATTTTTGTAGATATAGCGTTATTGAAGGGAGGCTGTTCTGTTCTTTACGGACTTGGGCGTCCACGTGCCTTTCTCACCCCTGTTCTGTGGACAGTTCCCATCTTCCTGTGGCCCTGTTTAGAAGGAAAGGAACTTTGAGGCTGTTTTATGACGTGGGGAGGTCAGCCGGGTCCACTCACAGGTACAGGTGCAGCCCTCCTGGAGTGGGAGGCAGTCCGTGGAGGCCCGCTTCCCGACACAGGCACTGCGCTCGGAATGTGTGTTCCATCCCCAGGAGCTCTGCATCATAAAAAATCGTAAAGAGTAACGTCTCGTGTCTGGAAGCAGAAATGATTCCTATGATAATTCATGCGCTCAATGTAATTAATCTGTATGTTTGGGACCTCTCGTCACAGGCCTGTCTTCTTTGGCTAATTATTAAAGCCTGATTCAATGGATCTGCTCAATTATAGTCCGAGATAAACAGCTCTTCTCCACCCGCCCCAACACCCGAATTATTTTACTTACGGGTTTAGCAAATTCACCAGACAAAGCGTTAGGTTTCATCGTGGACCCTCATAATGTGATTTTTTTTTCTTCCAGTTTTGTTTTCTCCCTTCTTAAAGAGATAGTCACCAGAGGCAACTCAACTTTCTGTAGTCACAAGATTCAACAAGGCCTCAGCTAATTGCCTTTCAGCACATCAGCATTCCCTACCACGTGGGGAGAAACTCGACCACGTTCATTATAGAAATCTGTCTAACCAAGAGAGTTGTATGTAACAAGTATTTTCTGCCTTACTTTGTTTCCCAGACCTTTTCTAATCAAAATTTTTACTATCACCTCACTGGGTCAAAAAGTGCAAGATCTGAATATTTGTGTTTAACTGCTAATAGATGCCATGTCAGCTTCTGGTATGCCAGGGACCATGACTACCGCTGATGGTCACGGAACCATCTGTGTGTATGAGTTGAGTGTTAGAGTGTTTATAAGAAAAGACCACTCTCAAGGGAACCTGGTGTGAGTTTCATAATTTATAAATTAACAAGACATGGCGGCTGAACTGAATGGGACCAATCTAGATTCTTTGGGAATTTTGTGCACTTGGAAAAGATCTAAAGATACTGCAGACACCATCCACCAGCATTGCCTCACATAGACTTTAAGCAGAAAGACCCAGCAAAGTCAGCAGATGGGCTTTCAGCCTGCCCTAGCTTGAGTGTCCCAAAAACAGTCATGTCTTTATTAACTACAGCACTGTTGCTTATTGTTTATTTTCCTCTTAGGATGCCATAAGGCCCAGCAGCACCTTCTAGCACCAAATGTTCACTCATGGCTGCTCCTCAGACATGCACAGTGAGCCAGGCCAGGGCTACCTCAAGTCTCCAGCCTCAGCAGAGCAGAAAAGACCAAGAACCTCACAGGTCAACGTGGACTCCACAGCTGTATTATCTTGTTAAAGTCAGCCATCAGCAAAACAGTCTTGAGACTGAAACTGGAAGACAGCCCCTTGCACTTTCTTTACCCATTCTTTGCACTGGAATTCCATCGTCCTGTTCCCACCTGCCTTGGCCCCACCTGCAGCACTGTGTTGGGTTAACATGGCTCCAACCTCCAATATTCTCTCATCTTCCCAGTAGCAGACTGGACCCTTGTTGGTTTTCTGTTAGACATCACGATGGACGCTTGAGGTTACCCACTCATTGACCCTCCCTGTGCCCCTCAGCCACCACGCTTTTTCCTTCCTAACAAAAGAACTTTATCCTCTCTCCTGCCATTGGTCCCATCCTTCAGGTGTGAGTCACATTCCCCATCCCAAAGAGGGATTGTAACTGTCTAAGCTGAGTGACTGGCTTGGGTCTGGACCTGCAACATCATTCTGGCCAATAAGACCTGGAGGAGAAAGGAGAGTTGGGGGAAAGTTTTTCTCATTCTAAAAAAGGACACAAGACTCTTCCTGGGATGTGCAATGGCCAGAAGTCTGGCTGGCAGGATTCAGGGCAAAAAGAATCTGCCTCCAAGCTCGGAGCCAGGCTGCATCCAGATGTACTGTAACTTGCACCTGAATCGGGCAGATGCTCGACCTTCCAGCTGCCTGGACCCTCCAGCCCTCACCATTTATGTGCCAACAACCCCACTGGGGACTGTCCCATCAGAGATGGAGACTCGAGCACCCGTGGCTCCCACCCCATTTCCCAGGGCCCTGCCAGGAGAGTTCAGTCCGGAGAGCCTATATTCCCTTTAGTCCAATGTCCTGATGCCCATCTGTGCTGGCAATCAACCCTCTAAAATCACCTGAATCAATGATCAGAGGTGAACGTGAATAGCTCAAAAGATAACTGGGGAAAGACAATGGTTCAATTATTCGACCTCAAAAGTAATATTCAGTAATAAAGTTTTGAATTCCATTACTGAGTCACTGAATAATATGGTTACCATTAAACAAAATTTTATTGTCTGCATGTTTGTTCCATAAAATAAATATATATTTTATCTAATCCAAATTGCATCCAACTGCTGTAATTTGTGAGAGGTGTTGAAGTGCTTTTCTTGCCATTATTTTTAATGTGCTTTCCTAGATAATGAACTCGGGCTTAGAATCACAGAAATTAGAGATTGAAGGGCACTCCCGGGTCAGCAGGTGCCAGGCTGTGAGACTCAGGATGGGTGGACACCCCCCCAGGGACAGGCCACAGAAGCAGGAAGCCAGGAAGTGAGCATGGAGAGGACTTTAATTGGCCATTTCTGCTTTGATAGCTTCAAGTTAGAGATGCATCTCCTAAAAAAAGCTGTATTTTGCAACCCCTTCCCCACAAAATGAAGACCTTTATTGTTATTCTCAGATACTGTCTTCTTTTTATTTGGGGGTGAAGGGCAGGAAGAATAAAACTCAACTGCTCTAGCTTAGTCATCTGTGGGAACTCTCTACAAATTACAGTAAAATAACGAAAGGCACCCCTCTACCCTGTGTAAAAAGCCACATCCCTGTTTCAAAACCCATTTTTTGAGAGAATCGATCCTTTTATTTTATTTCTTAAAGAAATATTTAAAATACGAAACAAATCTCACATGGGTGCAAATAGTAGGTAACACCTATTTTCTTGGAAGGTCTTGAGAAAAGAGCATGAGCCCAGAGGATAATAAACAGCACAAAAGGATAAAGCTGGTGGACACTTCACACACTTCACAACTGGGAGGCAACAAGAGGTCTGGAACATGCAGACCCACAGCCCGCTGGATGCCTCCTCTGCTGCAAGGACGGTGAATGCCATGAAGACCCCGGCGCCTGCAGAGCAAGGCCCTCCCTTCCATCAGTGCAGTGAACGTACAGTGTGACGGGACACGAGGTTACAAGGAAAGGTGCACATGGGTGCTCATACACACACATGAGCACATAACAGGCAAGCACACACACAAGGACATTACACACACTAGTACACATGCAAGACTGCCCACACAAGGACATAACACACACACAAGTACATATACACAAGTGCACACACAATTACACAACACATGCACACACGAGTAAACAGCATATATGCACAGAAATGAGTGCACACATATGGGTGCACATGAGCACACAGCACGCACGGGTATACATGTGCAAGTGCACACATGAATATGCAACACACATGCACACACAAGTATACATGAGTACACATGTGTGAGTACACATGCAAGTACACAACACACACACACACACAGCCAACATTCAAGCGATGGGGATCTTCTTCCACCTCACCTGGGAGTCACACATCTCAGATGCTGGCGGGGATGCCAGGGCAGAAGCCTGGAGATGTGGCAGAGCCTCCTGGAAACACAGGAGAGGGAAATGTGGGAACGTGGCCTGAGGTCGATGGCATCAGGGAGGCGAGTGGGAGAAGGAGGAGCTTCAAGGAGATTGTGGTAACAGGGACGTCCCTCACAGGAGGCCCTGCCCAGCACCCGCACCGATGGCATGACTCACAGGAGCCTGGAGGCAGACCCTGTGCAGGATGCTGGCAGGTGAGAGGCCGTATTAGCAGCTACTCCTTGAAAAGGCTGACACAGGATGTCACCCTGGCCACATTGCGCCCCGGTAGCCTCCAGGACACGGGAGGGTGGGGCTCTTGGGGCCTGAGAGGCAGGTGACCTCTGCCCCCTCAGCCTGGGGCTTTGGTAATTTTGGCATCAGGAGAATCTGTGGTGAAGAATGACACAGACATCACCTCAGCAGGAGGGAGTGAGAGAAGAGACAACTGTGAGTATAATGTGGCCCCCAAGGAATTATTCTAGAATCTTCTACTACTGTGGGTCTCAAGCATTTGGGGCTCAGCACTCTTTTACATCTAACTATGGAGAACCCCAAATAACTTCAGGTTGTATGGTTATAACTACTGATAAGCCAGGCACAGTGACTCATGCCTGTAATCCCAGCACTTTGGGAAGCCGAGGCAGGTGGATCACTTAAGGTTAGGAGTTTGAGACCAGCCTGGCCAATTAGGTGAAACCTCATCTCTACTAAAAATACAAAAGGAATTAGCCAAGCACGGTGGTGCATGCCTGTAATCCCAGCTACCCAGGAGGCTGAGGCAGGAGAATTGCTTGAACCCAGGAGGCAGAGGTTGCAGTGAGCCAAGATCACGTTGGAGAAACTCCATCTCTACTAAAAATACAAAAATTAGCCAGGTGTGGTGGCACATGCCTGTAATCCCAGCTACTCAGAAGGCTGAGGCAGGAGAATTGCTTGAACCGAGGAGGTAGAGGTCGCAGTGAGCCAAGATCACACTACTGCACTCCAGCCTAGGTAACAGAGCAAGATGCCATCTCAAAAAACAAAATAAATAAATAAAATTAAAATCAGACAATTTTGATCTCACAGATCCCCTAAAAGTCCCTCACAGATCCCCAGAGGCCCCCCAGCTGTTTCTGAGAACAGCTGGTCTACCCTGTCTAGTAGAATCGGATTATTGCTTATCGGTTAACCTGTGTGATCAGGAAAACGTCACATGGGTAACATTTGCACAAGTTCTATGTTGACCTTTGAGCTGGGCTTGGGACAGTTAATGAAGAGGGATCTTGGAGGAAGTGGTGTGGAGATCCTGTTTTCCTGATCCCAAGGGGTGAGATCTCAAATGGCCTCCAACAGCCATGGCGAAGAGCTGTCCCTGCCTCCTTGAGGCATGGCAATGTCCCCCACACCACAGCACCCGCTTGCACAGCCTCAGGTGGGGAAGGAACTAGTGTTTACCGAGAACTTACTAACAACTAATTGTTTCATACATGTATTTAATCCCTCAAACAGCTCTAAGGTAGAATCTAAATAAAGGAACCAAGAACTCTTGGTACTGCTACTCATGAGAGCAGTGCTGGCAGCCACATTTTCAGGGCGGCAAAGGATTCTGTCTGTTCTCTATAATACCTGCCACATGTCAGCTGCTGCCAGAAGCTCCTCTGGGCTGGGATTCAGCGGAGACGTGGTCCTCACCCTGGGTCCTGAGACAGCTCACATTCAGATGAGGGCCAGGGAAAAGAATTGGTAAAATGATGTCACTAGAGAGCTTGTGGGACAGTCAGCACTGGATGGGTCAGGCAGTGAGGCTGCTGGGAGGAGACGGTGAGGGTCCTGTCTTCAAGGAGCCCTGGGAGGTGGGCGTCCATCACCATCCCAGCCAGGGTTACACAACCAAGAGGAAGAGGGGCATCTCCCTCAGCTGGCTGGCCCAGTCCCAGGCCTCAGACAGCACACCAGGAACACACACCGGGGTCCGAGCAGCTCCCTAACCCCTGATGCCACATTGCATCCCCAATAAAAAGCCAGCACCACTCTCTAGGATGAGAAGCTTGATGAAAATAAATGCCTACACCAGCTTTCCCGGGAGAGAGGAAGAACACTGAGCCTCTTCTTTGCAGAGCACCCTCCGGTGTTCCACCCTACAAGGAGTCCTGAGCTTGTGCAAACCACGGGGAAAGAAAAAGCGTGGCCCAGTGTCAAACAGAGAAGTGTACTTGGGGATCCCTGCTGCCCTCTTACGCATCTCATCTAAGGGCCGGGTAACCAGGGTGGGGAGGGTCCTGCACACAAAGCCACACCATTGCCATGGTGACGAGGCACCTGCCCTGTCTCCCAGCACCTCAACAGAAGCAAACCACAGAACTGGCCGAACCATTGGATGGAGCTGTTGAGATGCCAGCGTCATGAAGGTAGAGGACCCGTCTCTAGACTCAGACATGCCCAGCGCTTCCTCCAGCCTCTGCGCCTTCTTAGAATTTCAACCTCTCTGCGTCACAGGTTCCTCTACCATGAAACAGGAAAAATAAAGCTACTCCCCAGTCATCGAGAAGAGCCAAAGAAATGATGTTGGTGAAACACTACCTAAATACTGAATGTTAACCAGTTGTTGGCTTCAACGGATAGCTCATTCTGTTCAAACTCTCTGGTGACTTCCCCCTGGATGGCCCAAGCAGTCTGTATGTTGGTAAAAAGCACACAGATGACGTCAAAATGCACTTTCTGCCACACTTTTAAAAATACCCTTTGAGTTTGGGTCTACTACATAATTGTGCAAAATTTCTTCATTCCTGTAACTTGGGCTTGATTCAGAAACACCATTTGCCTTCTCTTTGTCCTGTACATATGTGGCCTGGCACACACATGTGCACGTACACAACACTCTAAAATATGAAAAGCTTTCATGACCCAAGGCTGTCAGACATTAAGGAAACTGTACAGCTTTCCTCTGATTTCCTTTTTCCTTCTTTCCTTTCCTTTTTCTTCCTTTTCTTGATGTCACAAGAGTGGTATTTGTCAGATGCTAGGTAGAGAATAATGACACCATATAAAAGAAATAGCCTAGGTGACCTGTTCCTTCCTCGAGATGTGAATGGGTGCTTTTGAATCACAGAAAAACCTCTGCTTTTTGAACTACTGAGTAAAAAGCGGGAAAAATAATCACAACCCAGTGCTTTACCATTTCACATGTGCTCTCTGGGTATGCGGTGCAGGGCTCTGTGAATGAGCGCAGGATTTAGTATAAATCTTTTCTTATTTTGTGTTTCAGAAGGTATGCAATAGAAAACCCATTCTAACAATAAATGCTGGTCACCTGAGGTCTATAGCTTGTTTTGTAGCTAAGAAAATAAAGGCCCTGCTCACCCTTGGCCAACTGAGTTACATTTTATGCTATTATTAATGCATTGCAAGGCTTTTTTCCATATCAATTTGAAATTACACATCTGGGAAATCCCAGTACAACAGCAGTCAATGCTTTGTTTCTCTGTGTGGCCCCCTGCAATTACTAGAATGTGCAACTATAATTTAGCTCAGGTAAAATTCAATCAGTCACCCCAAGCACAGTGAAATCTCCATCTACAGAAAAAAGGAGGAGGAGGAGGAGGAGGAGGAAGAGAAGGGAAGGGAAAGAGGGGGAAAAGGAGAGGAAGAGGAAGATGAAGGAGAGGAGCAAAATCAGAAGGCAGAGGAGAAAAAAAATGAGGAACTGAAGAGGGTTTTCCTGCAAATGTCCCAGGGAGCCATAGGAGTTTCTACAACAAATTGATTAGAATATTTAAATTTAAGTTGTAATAGGAAATTTAGCTGAAGAGAAGTGGTGCCAAGCGTTGGAATTAACATGAAACAGATTTTAATCTGTTTTACAGCCTTCTTGGATTCATTATAAAATACAATCTTCTTTGCATTAAAAATAGAGGAAAAGAAAGAAGGGCAATTTTGTTGGTGTGCTGAATTTCACAGGGAGAAGCCTGGAGATGGGGAGTGGGTCAACCTGAAAAGCACTGTCCAGTGGAAAACACATTTATTGAGAGAAGTCAGCACATCATTTGCCTAACTGGAAAGTGGAATCCCACCTTCAAAGAGCCTAGGTTCTTTAAAAAACAAACAAACAAACAAAAACTCTCAGACGAGTCTTCTCATTTTTTTTATTTCATTCCTTTATTTCACAACTTTTACCAGCTATATGGGAAAGACTGTGTTAATCAAATATTTCTAGAGTTTTGTTCCATAACTGTTTCATAGACATCATTTAGCCAAGAGCAGATAATTTAGCAGTAATTCACTTAGAAGTCAAGCATATTCCTGCTACCACTAATAGGCTGGTACTCACGTTATACACATATTCAAGGCAATAATTTGATTTACTATCATATTTTACCGATGTGTTTGTTTGTTTCTAGTCACATGACCTTGTAAATTCACACCTTGTTCTCTTCATTCTGCTCTAAATCCCCCAGTATAGATAAAAGGTCTTTAAACTTTTGAGATTCTCTTCCAGTTGTAAGAAATCATACACAGGGATCCCATATACCCTTTATCTATTTCCTCTGCAGCAACATCTTTCAAAACTACAGTACAACACCACCCCAGGATGTTGACCCAGATACAGGCAAGATACCGAACACTCCAGTCCCCAGGATAACCCCTCTCTCCTTCTCATCATTCCTCCTGCTGCCACTCCATCTTTAGCCCCTGCAAACCAGTCCTCTGTTCTCTATTTCTATAATTTTGTCATTTCAGTGACGGAATACAAAAGCACTCTTTTCTACACAGCATAAGTCCCTGAAGATCCATCCAAGGTATTACACACATTGATAATCCACTCCTTCCCATTAGCGGAGTAGAGTTCCACAGCAAGGGTGTACCAAAGCTTGCTTAACCATTCACAGGTGAAGGACTTCCAGGTTGTTTCCAGTTTGGGCCTATTACGAATAAAACTGCTGGCTGGGCATGGTGGCTCACACCTATAATCCCAGTACTTTGAGAGGCCAAGGCAGGTGGATCACTTGAGGCCAGGAATTTGAGACCAGCTTGGCCAACATGGTGAAACACCATCTCTACTAAAAATAAAAAAAAATAAAAAAAAAAAAGAAAAGAAAAATTAGCTGGCCATAGTGGCATGTGCCTGTAGTCCCTGCTACTGGGGAGGCAGAGGCATGAGTATTGCTTGAACCCGAGAAACAGGGATTGCAGTGAGCTGAGATCACACCACTGCACTCCAGCCTGGGTAACAGAGAGAAACTCTGTCTCAAAAAAAAAAATTTTTTTTAATTAAAAATAAAATTTTTGTATACAGTCATATATGTGGGCATATGCTTTTATTTATCTGGGAAAAGTGCCTGAGAGTGAAATTATTGCGTCAAATGGTAGTTGGAGGGTTAGTTTTTAAGTAACTGTCAAACTGTTTTACAGAATGACTATGGTATTTTACATTTCACAAGAGACGTTTCAGTGACCCAATTTCTCTTCATTCTCACCAGGCCTCGGTGTTGTCATTATTTTTTATTTTAGCCATTCTGATAGATGTATAATATCAAATTGCAATTTTAATTTGCATTTCCCTAATAGCTAATGATATTGAACAGATTTTCATGTGTTTATTTGCCATCTGTATGTCCTCTTAGATGAAATGTCTTTTATGAATTTTCTAATTGAATTGTTTTCTCTTTTACTGTTGAATTTTGAAAACTTTTTATATATTCTAGATACTAATCCTTTTCAGATGATACATAGTTTGCAAATATATTCTCAATTTCTTTAAGACAAGGTCTATCATGGAGAAGAAGTTTTTCATTTTTATGAAATCCAGTTTATGAAATTTTTCTTTTGTGGCTCATACAAGAGTCTAAGAATTCTTTAGATGGCACTAGGTTAAAAGATTTTCTCTATGTTTCCTCTAAAACTTTTACAGTTTTACATTTTACCTTTAAATCTTTTCTCCATTCTGCATTATTTTTTGTATAGGACGTGAGGTTTAGGTTGCAAGGTTTGTTTATTTGTTTGCTTGTTTTTAAACAGAGGAATGTCAAATTACTCCAGCACCGTTTGTTAAAAAAAAAAAAAAAAAAAAAGACTGTCTTTCTTCCATTAAATTGCTTTTGCACCTTTTTCAAAAATAAGTTCTTTATATTTGCATAAGGTCTATATCTGGGTGATCTACTCTGTTGCATTGGTCTACACAGCTAGTCCTCTACCAATGCTATGCAGTCTTGATTACTGTAGTTATATAATAAGTCTGAAATGCAGTAGGCTGATTGCTCCCATTTTAACCTCCTTTTTGAAAATTATTTTAGTTTCTTTGCATTTCAATATTAATTGTATAATAATCTTGCATATGTCTACCAAAATCCTTGCTGGGATTTTGAAAGGAATTGTGTTAAACTTTTATGTCTATTAATATTTAGGGGGAAATGATATCTTCAAAACACTGAATCTTCCAATTCATGAATTCAGTATGATCCTTCATTTATTTAAATATTCTTTAATTCTTTCATTGGTATTTTGCATATACATCCTATATATGTTTTGTTAGATTTACACTTAAGTATTTCATTTTGGGGAGTGGTTAGAAACAGTACTTGTTGCACTTTTTAAGGTCAGTTTCAATGTGTTCATTGCCAGTATATAGAAGTTTTGATATATTTGTCTTGTATGTTGCCACCTTGCTTAACTCATTTATTAGTTCTAGGAGGTTTCTAAAAGATTCCTTGGCGTTGTCTATATAGACCACCATGTTATCTAAAAGGGAGAATTGTACTGTTCTCATTCTGATCTTTACACCTTTTATTTTATTTTCTTGCCTTATTACACTGGCTCAAATTTCCAGAACAATGTTGGGTAAGAGTAATGAGAACAGACATCTTTGTTTTGTTTCCAATCTTAGAGGGAAAGCATTCAGTATTTTGCTACTAGATATAATGTTAGCTGGAGGAGTTGTGTAGATGCCCTTTATCAAGTTGAGAAGTTGCCATCTATTTCTGTTTCTCTGAGTTTTTTTTTTTTTTTTAACATGGATGGATGTTGAATTTTGTTACGTTCTGCATTGATTGATAGGAGTATGTGATTTCTTTAGCCTGTTAAAGTAATTAACTACTTTAATTGATTTTTTAATATTGAGCCAGCTTATATCCATGAAATAAACCCTATTTGGTCAGGGTGTATAATTTTCCATACATTGCTGAATTTTATTTGCTATATTTTTTTGTAAAGAATTCTTGCATCTATATTCATGAAGCACACTGGATTATAGTTTTCTTTTTTTGTACTGTCTAGTGTTGGCATCAAAGTAATACTCACTTCATAAAATATTAGAAAATGTTACCCTCTTTTTTTATTTTCTAGAATAGATTGTGTAAATGTGGCAATAATTTTTAAACATTTGGTGGAAATCTCCAGTGAAACCATCTGGGCTTGGAGATTTAATTTATGATGCATTTTAAACTATGAATTAAATTTCCTTAATAGATATAGAGCTATTCCCTGTATTCATTTTATATTAGATGTGTTGTGACAGTTTATGTTTTTCAAGGAATTAGTTCATTTCACTTAAGTTGCCAAATTTATGGATATATAATTGTTCCCAGAATTCCCTTATTATTTTTAAATGCCTGTGAAGTTTGTAAGACCCTATTTTCATTCCTAGTATCAGTAACTTTTGTTTTTTCTTTTCTTTTCTCTCTTTTTTTTTGCCAGCCTTGTTAGAGGTTTGTTAATTTAATTGGGCCGTTCAAAAACAACAACAACGATAACAAAAAAAAACTGCTCTTTGTTTCATTGATTTTTCTCTAGTATTTTTCTGTTATTGACTTCTGCTCTTAATTCTTTCCTTCTGCTTGCTTTGCGTTTATTTTACCTTTTTTCTAGATTCTTGAGGTGGGAGTTTATATTATTGATCTGATACTTTTCTGCTTTTCTAATGTATGCATTTGATGTTAGAAATTTCCCCCTCAGTATGCTTTAAATCTTGATATGTTTTTCACAAATTTTGATATGTTATATTTTCATTTTCATTCAATTCAATGTATCTTGAATACCCTTGAGATTTTATCCCCACTTACAAGTGTGTTTAGTTTGCAAGTGTTTAAGGATTTTCCTATTATCTTTCTGTTACTGATTTCTAGTTTGTTTCCACTGTAGTCAGAACACATGCTATAATTTCAGTTCTTTTAAATTTGTGGAGGTTTGTTTTATAGTTGAGGATATGGTTTATTTATTTTGGTATATGTTCCACAGACACTTGTAAAGAATGTATTTTCTGCTGTTATTGGGTGAAGTACTCTATAAATATTGATTAGATTTTGTGTTTTGATGGTGTTTGATGCATTCTTCTATATGTTTTCTTAATTGGTGTCTAGTTTTTCTATAAATTGTTGACATGGTGGTATTAAAGCCCCCAGTTCTAAATGTAGATTTCTCTCCTTTGGTTCTATCAGTTTTTGCTTTACATATTTTGCAGTTCAGTAGTTTGGTACATTTAGAACTGCTATGTGCTCTTGGCAGACTGACCCTTTATCATCATATAATGTCCGTCTCTGTCTCTGGTTATTTTCTTTGCTCTGAAGCCTACTTTGTTTCATACTAACATAGCCACCACTGCTTGCCTTTCATTAATGTTTGCATGATGCATCTTTTTCTATCCTTTCAATTGTGCTGTATAGGTATATTTAAAGTAAGTTTCTTGTTGAAAATGTGTCATTATGTCATGCTTTTTAATTTATTCTGCCAATCTCTGTCTTTTACTTAATGTATTTAAACAATTTACATTTGATGTAATCATTGGTATGTTAGGTCTCATGTCTGACTTTTTTTTTCCTGCTTGTTCTCACTGTTTTTGTTGTTGTTGTTGTTTCTCTCTGTTCTTGTTCATGCCTTCCTGTGGATTACTTGAACACTTTTTATAATTTGATTTTAATTTATCTATAATCCTTCTTAGTGTATCACTATTGGTTTTATCATTTTACCAGTTCAAATAAAATATAAAAACCTTACCTCCTTTTATATTCCTTACTTTCCCCTGATTACATTACCTTGAATACTTTCTTTTCATATAATTAGAACTTTAACAGACAGTGTTTTAATTTTTGTTTTAACCATTAAACACAATTTAGAAAAGTCAAGAGGAGAAACAAATTCTATTTTTCCATATTTTTGCTTGCCTTGTTTTTCCTGGATTTATGATGGCCCAAGGATTCCCTTTTATCATTTCCTTTCTATTAAGAGAACTCCTTTAGCTATTCTTTTCGAGTGGGTCTGCTGGAGACAAATTATTTTGGTTTTCATTCATCTGACACTGTTTAGATTTCCTCTTTATTTCTGAAGGATAATTTCACTGATTGACAGTTCTTTTCTTTCAGCATTTGAAAAATATTGCATGGGTTCACATAAAAAAAAATCCAAAGTCATCAAAATTGTTTCTTTCCTTTAAGTAAGGTTCACTTCTTTATTGCTGCTTTCAATATTTTTTTGTCCTTAGTTTTTATAAATTTGATGATGCTATGTCTTGGTGTAAATTTACTTGGGTTTACTCAGTTTGAGGTTCATGCAACTTCTGGAATTTGTAGGTTTATGCCTTTTACGTCTATTTTGTCATCTTTTGCTAGAGAAGAGAAGTTATTGTAAAAGTTTTCTGTTTTGTTAGGTCGCTCTTCTCCTGGTCCTATAGCAAGAGGGCTTTTTGTCTGTGCCAATTGGCATTTTTTGGGTTGTCAGCTTCTTCAGCTCCGTGTCTAGTATATATGAGGCAAAAACAAAAAAACCCGTAGAATATACCATTGTGTCATTTCTTGGGTCCCAACGTCTCTGGGCATCTACTTTCTTCTCTCCATTAGTCAGAGTCTCCTTATATTTGTTTCCTATATAATGATTAGCGGTTTTAGTTTACTTAGTGAAAGGAAAAGTGTCTATTCTGCCTCAAAATGAAAACAGCCAACGAAACATATATAAATTTATGTTTGAAAAGTCTAGCCTAGCTAAAGTATAAAGTGCACATCTATGTCCCCCCACAAAAGAAAAAAATTAAACAGGAAGGAAAAAAAGCCACATGGAAATGAGTGGATCTAGAGAAGGTCTTACATCCAGAAACACTCAGAAGCAATTAAGAGTCCAGGTTCCTGTGCAGCAACAGGTTCAAAGCACCCACCAGTAGAAGGAGTGGAAGCCATTCTCATTTCAGCAGCTGACATTGAGCTCTCCTAGCCACAAATAGGGGCTGGTGAAAACTCATTTATGTAGACAGCATCATATGTGCAAGAGTGGGAAGAAGTGGGGAAAGCACCTGGACCAAATATCAAGAATAAAGAGAAAATCTTACACACATTTACTAGAAAGGAAGATTATATACAATTAGAATGATGGCAGATTTCAATTCAGATACAAAAGATGTCAGCACATGATGAAGTAATATCATTGGAATGTGAAAGAAAAAACACTATTCATTTACAGTTCTGTATCCAGACACACGATTACTCAATGATAAAGATAGAATAAAGAAATTTCCAGGCTTATGAAAACTAAGAATTTACTAATTAAGAACCCTCCCTTGGAGGAAAGAAAAAATCTACCAAAAATATATGCTTAGCAAAAAGGAAAGTAAACCCAGAAGGAAAGAGGAGAGTATAATAGCAAACCAAGAAATCAGTAAAAGAAAAAAATATTAATAAATCTAGCTGCTAATTTTAAAATACATTTCTAAAAAGAAGAAACTAATGAAAAGACTAAAGTTTGTGGATTTTTAAAATGCTGAAGCGACAGGTCTAAATCAGTGCTATTCCCAGTCCGATTGAGACATGCGTAAAAAGCAATGAGGTGGCTTCTTCCCCTTGGAGCGTTTGGGAAGTACTGCTCTTCAAGCAGCAGGAGGGGGAACCCAGGGGGGAGGGGTTCACAGCAAAGTCAAAGTGCGCTAAGATCCTTGTCTTTTACTGAAGGAAGTTAGAGATCAAGAATAAATTTAGATTTAATTAGAAATTTGTCCATCTGCTTCGAGGTATTAGACAAGTGTTTGCCAGGTTTTTTAAGCCATTTAAGGCTGTTTGAACAATTAGCATTGCTAAGAAAATAAACTCATGCCCAATGGAAGATAGTCTATTTTGCCATTAAAAGTCATCAAAGCAAGTTTCTCAAATCCTGAATGTCTTGCAATTACCTTCTAATGTATTTTGCATATTTTTAGACAGAACTAACTTCCCACTTACAAAACCAATAGCTCTAGAAAGAGTCTGCTGATGTTTTTGGCAGATTTGAACAGAGATCCCATCCAGGGAAGGGCGATTAGGCCAGTATGAGGTCTCTGGAAGCCTTTTATTCACAGAAATGTCTTTTTTCCCCCTGCCAAGCTTCTTTCTAATGCAGCGTGGCCACTTAAGTATTGTAAACATTCTGTTGAATTTTCAATCTAATATTTTGCAGCTTACAAATGTGCCTAACGTAATCATTTTTTAGGTAGGAAAAACGTAAACTCCTATGTACCTCACTACTTTATTACTTTATTAATAATAAGCAAAGGTTTTAGAAGAAAGAGAGGATTTGGGTAAGCTTTATGGGATGCATGTGCAGGCACAACTGGTTGCTGCTGTTATTTTATGACAGTTTTCCTGGTGCTTCAAACTAATGCTTATTCATTATATTTTATATACATATTATATACATATACATTCATTTATTCATTATATAAAATTTGGGAAAAATTTTATTCACCTCTTTTTTTAATTGACAAATAAAAATTGTGTATGTTTATGGTGTGCACCATTGTTAAAGAAGTTAAGTGGCCAGGTGCGGTGGCTCACACCTGTAATCCCAGCACTTTGAGAGGCCAAGGAGGGTGTATCATGAGGTCAAGAGAGCAAGAGGATCCTGGCCAACATAGTGAAACCCCGTTTCTACCAAAAATACAAAAATTAGCCAGGCATGGGGTAGCCCAGCTACGCAGGAGGCTGAGGCAAGAGAATCGCTTGAATCCAGGAGGTAGAGGGTGCAGTGAGCTGAAATTGCACGACTGCACTCCAGCCCGGCGACAGAGTGAGACTCCATCTCGAATAAATAAATAAGTAAGTTAAACTTACCATACCATGCCACCACCACAACGTCTGGAATTTTCCTTCGGCCTTTCTTCCGTGTGTAAATATGACCATGCTGGCACCATCACCCCTTACGTGAGTCACACACGGTGCAAAGTGCTTCGTGCACATGATGTTGTCTTAAATATTTTGCTCTTGAGGAAATGAAAACGCACTGGGGTGAGTGTCTTTTCAAAGTCACACAGCCAAAAGGAGGCAGCTCCAGGATTCAAAGGAGAGTTGGCCTCCAAAGCCACAGCTTTCCTAACTAACACTGCTGTTGCCCTCTCTCCCACCCTGAAAGGTGAGTTATTATCACACCAATGTTTCTGATAATCCCCTGAGGCTCAGAAGCACTGAGGAGATTGCCACGTAACAGACATGGCTGGCGTGGGAACCCAGGTCTGCTGATGCCACGGCAGCTCTCTTGGCCTTTCCCTGCCGTCACCTCCAACCTGTGGGGACAGCCTCAGGACCAACATTCAGAGCTCAGAACAAGGGGTGGAGAAGAGGGGTACTCCAGGTCTGGAAGACAGAGAAGGCCGCATGGCAGGGGTCTCCTGGCCCTCCTGGGGCCCTAAGGGGATAAAAGCTCAGAAGAGCAGAATGAAAAGGAAGACGGGACGGGAGAGAGGGTGGCAGGAGGTGTCCAGTGGGGTTCTTCCAGATTTAATGATTTTGTCAGCCATTTCCTGACACCTAGTTTGACATCAATACATTTTTTAGCAACTTGCTATTATCAGTCTTTCAAAGGAGTAATCCTAAATTTAGTGGAAGTAGTGCTTATTCTCCACATGTATATATAAGGAGTTTACAGCATGTTTCATTAAATCACACCGGTATAATACAAAAGTTGAAACCAGCCTAAATCCGTCAGAGAACAAACGCCAGCCAGTCCAGGTCAGGCTGGACTGGCCGTGGGTGCAGGGCAGGCCCCAGGGACACACCCCATCCTCCTCCCACCGAAGTCACAACAAATGTGTGTACCCGGCTTGTGTGTCCTCAGCGGCAGCACCTCGAGGCGGGTGACCCCGCTGTGCCCTCACACAGGGAGAAGGGAGCCTGGGTATTTGAGGACCGAGGATGAGCCCAGCACTGACAGCCTTGGAGGGCTTGCTGGAGACTCCAGGCCGCTCCCACGGGGCACCCACAGGGCACCCTTGCCAGCGCCCCCCAGGTGGCCACCCTCCTCACAAATGCCAGGCTAGACCCCTCCCAGTGCCCAGCAGTCACCTCAAGACCCTGCCCCAAATTCCCACCCCAGGAGGCTTGGCAGGCCACCCATCCCCCACTGTGGCCACCAGGACGCTCTCTTAGGCACTAGCAAACCTGCTCTACTCCACCTCCCTCCTTGCTTTGTCTCTGTCCACCTGTCCAGAAGCCTCTTCCCTTCAACCCCTGCTCAGCTGGCTGCCCTCGGGCCTGCCTGACAGGGAATGACGTCCTTTCTGTCCCCTCCATTCCTAACCAGCACTGAGCTTTGAACCATGCCCTGGGTGAGTCATCTCCTCAGGCAGCCGCTGCACCCCCAGCCGCAACCTTCCCTCTGCAGCTAGGAGAGACCCGTGCCCTTGCAGGTGACCTTCCCATGCCCAGCCTGTGGCTCTGGGAACCTGCTCTTCACAGGGCTCTATGGGGGACACCTCGGCTACCATGGTCCCCTGGACTCATTGGCTCTCTCTGTGTGATGCCCCTCCCCAGAGCGTCAACCTTGGGTTCTCTTGTCTCCTTCTGGTCTTTACTCAAATGCTGCCCTTGCAGTGAGGTCCTCCTGCAGCCCCATCTGGCCCTGACACCCACACACAGCCTGCCTGCCGCCTTGTCGGCTTCCCGGGTCTCCTGAATGCCTTGAGCACCTCGGTTAATTCCTGTCCCTCCATGATGGACTGGAAACTCTGCCAGGGCAAGGATTTGGGACACATTCGTTCACATGTGTGTCTGCAGCCCCTAGAAAGTACAGGCCCCACTGGCATGCCACACATCATGTGAGAAGTGAAGGAACTTGCTTTTCGGGAGCTGCCACCACTGAAGAATCCGGGATTCACCTTGGTCTCACTGGGCTTAGAGCAGGAAGCTGTCCACGTACTTGACTCGGCCCTTGCTGAACGCTATTTATACAGCACATAAACACAGCGTTTTCATTTTAAACTTTGGGAATGCACCTGAACAAATTTGTTTGTGGTTGTAGGACATAATGTAAATGTTAACAACCCTGTAAAACTGCAGCTGACAGAATGCAGGATGTGGAAGAAAAGGTAATATCTTCATCTTACAAATTAGGGCGTCAAGCAGAGGGAGCAAGAAATGGAGGTTTAAGGGTGTTTTCTTTATTTAAAGTCACAAAGGCAACCATAAGAAAAACTAAAAATAATAATAGCAGGCCAAGCGCGGTGGCTCATGCCTGTAATCCCAGCATTTTCGGAGGCTGAGGAGGGAGTGGATCACCTGAGGTAAGGAGTTCAAGACCAGCCTGACCAATATGGTAAAACCCCATCTCTACTAAAAATACAGAAATTAGCAGGGCATGGTGGTGGGCACATGTAGTACCAGCTACTCAGGAGGCTAAAGCACGAGACTTGCTTGAACCAGGGAAGCGGAGGTTGCAGTGAGCCAAGATGGCACCACTGCCCTCCAGCCTGGTAAATAAATTAATAAATGCAAGCAATGCCAGGCACTGTGAAGAGGCCAAGAGGACGAGGTTGGTGGGGTGCATTCAGCCCCCACATTTCACGTGGGAATGCACACCCACCTGAGTGCCCTCCATGCTGCAATATTAAGGAGACGTGCACCCCACAGACATGGCTGGAGTGAGGGAACTGCTGTTTCCTCCCTTCTAAGGTCAGTGGGTAACGCAGGGCAGGAAGAGCTCTCTCTCTACGAGTCATCCTGGAGCCAGGACCCTTCCCCACCCCGCCCAGTCGTTCCCAGCCTGCTGCCCTGTCGGTTGGGTGCACCTGGCTGCCCCTCTAGCCCATCTGATGTGGGGGCAAGGGGAAGGACAAGCTGTTTCTTTTCAAGGATGTGACCCAGAAATTTCACATTTTTGTTTCTCACGTCCCAGTGGCCAGATCTAATCCCAGAGCTACATCTAGCTGCCCCTGAAACGTGCTGGGGGAAGAAAGAGAATTGATGCAGTGAGATAATAGATATTTTACAAAGTTATAGACAACAAAATACAAAACCAGGGTATTGAGATTTATGTTGGCTGGTCAGTTAGCGCAGGCTAAATGCTGCTATTAATAAATAATCAAAAAACCTCGGTGGCTTAAAAGTTTTTTAAAAGATCTTGTCCTTGTTCAGGCGACATGCTCGGCTTGGGACTCTGCTCACATTGTCCTGAGTTGGGGGCGTGGGCAGGCAGACCTGCTCGTTGTAGCAAAGGAAAATAAATAACAGGAAATCATGGCTAGAGGCCCAAGTGTGTCCTTCAAAACATACCTCAAAGAACTAACTCCCAGTGCAGCAGGGTGCCACCTTATTCGGAAACAGGATTGTGACAGATATCTCATTAAGATACTAGGTGAGGATGGGTCCTGCATTTAATACGACCAGTCTCCTTATGAGTGGAGACCACACAGAGACATGGACACACAGGGAGAATGCCATGCGAAGACAGAGCCGGGTGGAGTGATGTGTCCACCAACCGAAGGGCCGAGGACTGCTGGGAACCACAGAAGCCACAGGAGGCAGGAGGGATCCTCCTCTAGAGCTTCAGAGCGAGCATGGACCAGCTGACACCTTGACTCCAGACTTAAAGCCTCCAGAACTGAGACAACACACGTCTGCTGTGTTAAGTCGCCCGGTGTATGGTGCTTCATCCTGGCAGTCATCGGAAACTGATCAAATCATGCCATCACTCTTAAAGTGCACTGAGTCAGTTCAGTCTGGGGAACTGCAAGTCATGTTTCAAAGAGCCAGTAGGTGCTGCATCAGAGCCCACTAGTGATCGGTACATGCATCACGTCTCCTCTAATTTTGCTGGAGTATTTAAGTTTTGAGTTGGGTGTTGTTGGTCAGTTAGCACAGGCTAAGTATTGTTGTTAATAAACAATCAGAAAACCTCAGTGGCTCACTTAAAAGTTTTTTAAAAGATTTTGTCCATGTTCAGGCTACATGCTCAACTTGTCCTGAGTCAGGGGCATGGGCCAGCAGACCCGGTCATGGTAGCAGGGAAAATAAATAACAGGAAATCATGGTTAGAGGCTGAAGTGTGTCCTTCAAAACATACCAAAAAAATTATTGTGAGTTACTCCCAGGTAAGTTACCTCACATTCTACTGGCCAAAGCAAGTCACAGCCGTGCCTAATGGAAGGAGGAAATTAGCAAAGTAGCAGATCTCAGAAAGCTGGTTTTGTGGTTTTGCTTCGTTTCTTTGCTCTGTGTCTCTTTATCTGCAAAGAACTCAGCCCATGTCCCCAGCATGAGAGAGGGCTCTCTTGGAGTTCACGTCTCTCCTCTCCTGAACCTGGAGCAGAGCTGTGTGCAGCCCTTCTGGTGAGCCAGAAGGACCCCAGTGCCCCAGGACGTGGCCTTTGCAGTTATTAGAAGGGCATTGAGGGACAGGGACAGTGCCCCTGACGATGGCCACCCTTCGATTGCACTCAGGCAAGTGTGGTGTCAGAGGGGCAGGGAAGAGAGGTAAGCACATTGGTAAGATGTTTGTTGTCTACCTCTCAACCTAAAAAGCTCAGCTAAACCATCACTTCCTCAGGGAAACCTCACAGAGTCCCCTATTGTTGGTTCCCATGACAGCAACGCTTGCTTCTCTCCTTGGTAAATTTGTCACTCAGATCGTTACCCATATATCCATGCAATTATTTAATTGTAATGAATGGAAGGATGGATAAATGAATGGATGAGTGGATGGATGGAGGGATGAATACATTTATAACACACTAGTCCGACACCCAACCCAAAAATTAAATACTCCAGCAGAATTAGAGGAGACGTGATGCATCTATTGATCACTAGCGGGCTCTGATGCAGCACCTACCAGCTCTTTGAAAAATCACTTGCAGTTCCTCAGACTGAACTAACTCGGTGTACTTAAGAAAAGTCCCTAAAAGACCCCGTTCCACTTATAGAAAATCACATCGAAGAAGACAGTGTAGTCTGTAGCTGATTTGTGGAGCTGATACCACTTGGACTTGTTTGTAGAGAGTTCTGGCAGGGAGTGGGACTTAAATTATCCATAAAAACCTGCTATGTTCACACCAACTCACTGAGAGTCATATAGCCAAATCAGTCTCTGTTCCAATAATAGGTATGAGCATTTTGTTTGAACTTAAGCCAAATAATGAGAAATTCTCTCATTCTCTTTACACAGACTTGGGACAGGTCAGAGGGCAACCGGAGTGTATCGACAAGGGCATTGCAGGCACAGAAGTGGCACATCTGTGCCCCGAGGCATCGTCACCCACACCCCTGGGGGAAGTGCGGCTGAACGCGGCAGACCACGTTTTCACTCCACTTCAGCTGCTATCTGCTGGAACTATCACTTCCCTGTAATGGGGTTCACACTCTGTGATTGGCGATTTCTTCGGAGACCTCCAATTCAATTAAGTCTTAAAGCTCAACGCAGAGCTAGACCATGAATATAAGACGTCACATTAATATGAAATTTTTTCCAGTCAAAATAGAAGGATTACTTCAAAGCCACAGTCCACACAGGCGCTAGTGATACCAGCTGGCATTTGCCACACAATTTTTCTCTGTGGTTCCTAAAGTCTTCATGATGGAAGCACTTGGGGCCAGGGCCAGGTAGAGGTCATTAATTCTCTCCCTAGCACGGCTAAGGGCCCCACTCCAGATACCACAGCACCCTGTGTCACAGGGGTAAGGCCATTGTTCCTTCTGCTTCCGTGCCCTCAATTCTGGTTTCAGCCTGATTGCCCCACATCTTCGCAGGGTTTTGAGATAGGCCATCACTAGCCTGTCCTCTGGCGTGGGTTTCAAGGCCTTCCCTAGAGAGGCCTCTTAGACTAACCAGCATGGTTCATGAACTTGCCACAGCTGGCCACATTCTGCACCATCTACAAATTTGTCACCGGCTCTGGGGACACTGTACCCAACCCTGGGACCTATACTCCAGGCCAGGAGGCCCCCTCGTGTGTGGAAGAGAGAATCTAACTTAGTGCCTGATTCCTTCCATAGTCATATCACGTGACACACAGGGTGGTAAGGAAGGAATCACTCTCAGTCCAGGATCAGCAAAGACACGCAGGAGCAGGTGACGTCAGACTTTCAGCCTGCTGGGGGCTGAAGTTTAGGATATGAACCTAGAATGTACAGCTTGAAAACCAAAGATGTCAAGGCTTCTAGCAAAGCACCTCACGTGCTCAGGGGTCAGGAGCGTGGATCTGGAATCACCATTGCAAGAGATCTGATCCTGCTGCAGCCTGGCTGTGAGACCCCAGAGAAGTCCCTTCTCCTGGCTAGAATAACTGAAGGCCTCTGCTTTGACCTCATCTGTAGTGAGCTGTACAGTATTACTTGGCTCCCAGGGCTCTTTAGGGAATTAAACGAGTTCATACCTCTCGACGGCTGAGCACAGCACCGGCTGTCTGTAGACGTGGCAGACGCATGACTTGCTTATCAGCCCATTCATGAGAAACCAGGACTGCTGAGGACCAACCTCCTGCTCCAAAACTGTTCTCAGCTGGGTGCAGGAAGGCGTCCGTGTGAGCAGGTGGAAGGCATCTCTGACCTGCTAAGGAAATAAGGAAGTCAACAAGTATTGCTAGGGGCCTATTTTAGGTGATGCAAGAAATTGCTAAGGGGCTGCCTCTTTAGGGTTACCAGACAGCTGGAAGAAGCGAGCTGGAAGATTTATTTCCCTCCGTAAACCCTACAGAATCTTCTATTCTCTACTAATATTAGCAAAATTATTGCAAAAACATATTTCAGAAAACGAAGTCTGCTTGAGGGCATACCAGAGACTAATAAAATCAGATATCAGGTAATTCAATATACATTAAGAGGGTTGATCTCATGTTAAGTGTTCTTATCACCAGGAAAAAAAGAGAGAGAGAGAAAGAGGAAGGAAACTTCCAGGGAAACCGGGGGTCTCGGTATGTCCGTTGTTATCTAGACTGGTATCATGGGGCTTTGAATATGTCCAGCCTTGCCGAGCACACACTAAATATGTGCAGTTGTTTTTGTATTTCATGTATACTTCAATGAAGCTTTTAAAAAGGAACACATAAATAAAACCCTGCCTAAAAGAGTTTATAAACTTGGATATGCCCAGTGTCTCCCTGGCCCTGGCCCAGAGACTTCCTCTGGCCCTGCTGGGCAGACACAAGAGAGATGACAAGGGGAAGGCCTGGCCCTGAAAAGTGAGGAGAAACAGCCTCTTGTCTCCCATCTTAATTTTGTTTGTTCATTTTATTTCAAGAACTCCGAGGACCAGACCTTCTGTTTCTAGGCCACATAGCAGGGTGGGAAGAAACATTAACATCTGCTAATGTGTGGGGACATTCTGGAGGTCTCAGCCTCCACACACCACCCTCTGTGGGTCTGGCTGGCATGGTGGCATGTCCACTTTCACCCCCATATCCCATGTCCTCATGTCTATGACAAATACAACAATAATATCACATCGGACTGAAACCAAACCCAGAAGGTAAGGGCATTTATTTGTAAAGGGTTAAACTGAAGTCAATTGCTTTTCTTTCTTTCTTCCTTTTTTTAAAGATAGAATCTAAAAATTGAATTACACTGAGCAAATACTATAAAAGACCTTAAACTAGAATTAAGCCAAACTCAGTTTGAAGCCCTGAAGCCTTTATGTAAAGTTAAGTGAAAACACAAAAGCCCACAGAGCTACAGGGGCGAGTGATGGAGGAATCGTTCTATTTGAGGTGAAGATCCCAAGCCCAAGAGCATGTTGGACTCTCACTTATTCATTGAAGACTTGCAGACACAGGGACAGGCAAATGAACAACACTCCATTTATGTGTGAAGATTCATGTCACCAAGAAATCAGTTGAAAGTGGGAGGTGGGGCCAATATCAACCTGCCCTTTGGTTCTGGGCTTTCAGAACAGAGTGATATGGGTGATAGTGGCCAGCTTTCATCACTTGAAAACACATACAGAGAGCCTACCATGAGCCAGACACACGGTGTGTGATAATCACGGCCCCTGCCTGCATGGATGTCACAGACTGTAAGGTGGGAGAGACTGATGACACATACTTAACAAAAACAGAAGAAATACCAAAACACTAATAGTGAATAATAGCATCTGTTGATTACTAATCATCTGCTGAGTCAGTCTTCGAAGCCAAAGTGAAGTGCTGCACTTGGGCAGCTCTGCTTTGGGTGGAATCATCCTGAATTGTGTAGATGTCTTATTCTATTTTGTGCTGCTATCACAGAGTACCGAAGAGTAGAGCATTTGTAATCACCTGAAATGTATTTCTCGCCCCTCTGGCGGCTGGGGAATCCAAGAACAAGGTGCCTTGGCAGATTTGGTTGTCTGATGAGGGCTGCCTCCTGCTTCCAAGATGGTGCCTTGAACGCAGTATCCTCCAGAGGGGAGGGACACTGTGCCCTCCTGTGGCAGAAGAGCAAAAGAGACGAAACCTACTCCTGCATGCCCTCTTTATAGTGGCATTTTCCATTAATCCAACCTAAACACTGCTCATTAGGCCCCACCTCATAACACTGTTTCATTAGGGATTAAGTTTCCAACACATGAACTTTGCAGGACACATTTAAACCCAAGCTGTAGGTAATTTAGGGCATTGTGAATGTAATGCTTTAGTGAGCTGGTAAACAGTGAGACTGCTGCCTATTTGCTGATACTTTCATTTTTTAGATATTTTTTGTCTTTTTAAAATTTTGCTTTCATGAACACATAGTTGTACATACATTTATGGGGAATAGTGTGGTGTTTCAATACATATGTACATTGTATAAGACTCAATAAGTATATTTAATATATCTATCACTTGTACATTTGTCATTTCTTTGTGGTGAGAATGTTCAAAATCCTTTCCTCTAGCTATTTTGAAATATACAATGCAATGTTGTTAACCATAGTCATCCTACTGTGCAACAGAGCAACAGAACTTATTCCTGTCATCCTACTGTAACTTTGTACTTTCATCAGTCTCTCCCTAATCCCTCCTCCTCCTCACCTCCCCAGACCCAGACCCTAGTGACCAACCATTATTCTACATTCTACTTCTTCTTTTTTTTTTTTTTTTTTGAGATGGAGTCTCACTCTTTCACCAGCCTGGAGTGCAGTGGCACCATCTCAGCTTACTGCAACCTCTGCCTCCCAGGTTCAAGCGATTATCATGTCTCAGCCTCCTAAGTAGCTAGGACTACTGGCACAAGCCACCACGCACAGTTAACTCTTTGTATTTTTGGTGGAGACAGGGTTTCATCATGTTCAAGATCTACTATCTACTTCTGTGAAACTAACTTCTTTAGATTCCATGTATGAGTGAGATCATGTAGTGTTTGCCTTTCTGAACCTGACCAATTTCAATAATGTCCTCCAGGCTCATCCATGTTATAAATGAGAGAATTTATTCTTTTTATGATTGAGTAGTATTCCATTGTGTATATATGTATTTCAGAAACTATATGGTATAGCGTTCTGCACTTATATAAGCCAAATACAGGGAAAAAATTCCATAAGATTAACACTGTACCCAGCAATTGTCCAGCGTGTGTGTGTGTGTGTGTGTGTCTGTCTGTGTGTGTCTGTACGTGTGTTGGGTTGAGTGTGGGTAGAAAATTATCTATTTGTTTGCGGTGAGAGCCTTCATTTTCAAATGCTATTCTACAAATACTACATAAGGTACAGAAATAAAGGAATATAATTCACTGATTTATATTAGCTTGAAGATTTCTAATCAAAACACCTAAAAGGAGGAATTATAGGCAACTGTCAGATTTCACAACAAAAGGTGCAGGTGTTCCATGGTCTTTACAGGGAGACAGAGAAGTGTAGGATTGCCTCTATCTTACCAACAAGGTGTATACTGTATTTGGATTCCAGGAAGAAAAATGGAAGAATTATGCAGACATATTTGGTGGTGGGTGGCCAGGTTTAGGAAAACATGTAGCTGCTTCTCAGTGCCCTTATTGCCCATAAAATAACATTTCACATGGTCAACAGCTCAAATTTATGTGGACCCTAAGGGGTAAATTTCCAGTGGCATGAATGGAGACTCACTTACACAATTCTCATTATTGTTAATAGAAATTATGTGTTAACGGCTCACTCAGTGCCCCTTGTTGGGAATAAATCGTGTGTGTGTGTGTATATGTATGTGTGTGTGTGTGCCCTAATATCTCTAACTGCCCCATCTCTGACAATAGAAAAAAATTATTACATGCAAACCTGCTTCTATTTCTCAAGCAGTATTTCTATAAGTCTTTTCCCCACTGATACTTTTTAAATCATTCTTTTTAAAGAAATGGTGGGAAAGTACTGAGAACCTAAGGTCAAACTATAAGCTTATTCATACTATAATTATTATATAACACTCTTGTGTAGAGAAGGGGACTCCATAGTTGTCTTCTTCAAATGAGAGTGTGAGGTTTTCTGATACCAGCTGACAGTGTGTTTACTCTCTAAACCTTGGAAGACCATTTAGCAGAAGAATCCACAGGAATGTGATGATGACAAATCCTTGGGTAGTTCTGCTAAGATTACATAGTTGAGGTAGAAGCAAACACAAATTACCACGAAGGTCAATGATGCATTCTATAAGTGCTTTGACAGCATTAATTCTAGTGGAAATTAACAGTATATGAAATGAGAACTTCAGATTGGTTACAGCACCTATTACCACACCTCCAAACTCTGCACCTGAAAAGCATGAAACAATTGCTTTGCTGAGACATACTGAGATCATAAAATATTTCACAGTCTCCAAAATCAACATCAATATAATGATTAAGCACAAAGGCTACTAGAGGGTTCTAGAATAGAGAATGGCAGATGAATAAATGAATGTAATGCTCAAGAGAACTGTAAATGGGAGAACCACAGCAGGTGCCCTGGTTAGGGTCAGGGTTAAAATTAAGGTCATGATTAGACAGTTGGAGGAAAAATAATCTATGGATTTGCCAGGAAAAGGTCCATAAACTTTAAATGACTGGCTGGAAGAAAAACGAAGAACTAGAGACTTGGGCAAAGAGACCTGAGGTAAGACAGCAGCCACTAAAGAGAAAATGGAATTCTCCTTAAATGGAGCGAGCAGCATCAAAGGCAGCTTCTCCCAGGTGCCTGCATGAATTCCGGGAAGGAACGAAGGCAGCCGTGGCCTGCACAGCAGGCGGTGGGGTTGGCCTTGCATGCACAGGTACAAGAGGTGGTCTTGGTGGCTTCCAGGAGGTGCTGAGTGCATTTGCTCACCAAAGGCTGATGGCGAAGGAAGGAGGGAGCAGCTTCCTGCTAAAGATGGTGGATTAAGCCCACATGTTCACATTGGCTCCCTACTGAAACCACTCTAGTGTGAGAGGAGAGCAATGAAAAAACGAGAGGGGGAACCATAAACCCCCACGAGGACAAAGAGAAGGGGAGAGATGTCAGCAGCAAAATGTGGGAAGCTATAAAGCAGATGGAACAACAGCAATCATCTTAGCAGACCCAAGAGCGCTGAAGTGAGCAGGGAGTGTGGAACAGCCCAGAGCAGACTGATGTGCAGCCAGAGCCCCTCAGCCAAAGCTCAGGAGCTGGCAGCTCCTGCAACTCCTGGAGGTAGGGGTGAGAATAGATCTGAAATAAGGATAATTACTTGAAAGTCTGTTGAAGAAGCAAGTACATATTTTTATGTGCAAAAGGAAGAAGAAAGACTAAATATTCACTTCCATAGGCATAAAAAAAGGCTTCCATCTTACCCAGAGGCTAAATCTAACTAGCCAGTAACAGGAGCTACAGGGGACAACGTCACATGTCGGAGGACACTGGGGGGGGGGGTGCCATCAGCAAAGCCCAGACTGCAGGAAACTCTAGGACAGAAGACCCAGCTTCTTCATCAAACACTCCACAAAGAAAACAAAAAGGTGCAGGGGAGAGGACAATTTAGAGATTAAAAGATATTTAAGGAACATATTAATCAACTGCAATGTATGGATTTTATTTGGATGCAGATTACAGAATCAGTGAGACCAACAGTAAAAATTATTTATGAAGTAATAAAAGGAACTGGACTTCCGGGAGTGGAGTTGGGAGTGGAGTGTGGGAGTTGGCATCTCAGGCAGAACCATCGAGTAGGGCAGCTGGTGGGGCAGGCACCTGGAGAAGACCAGTGCAGACAGCAGGAGCTGCCAGGGCAGAGGCCACGAGGCTGGACCACACCTGGCAAACCCGAGAAACTGAAGGAGGCTGGCATTGCTGAAGACAGAGCAGGGGGTAGAGGAGAAGAGAAAAGACAAGAGGCCAAGTCACATGAGCCTAGTCAGTCGTGAGGGCTTTGGACTGCAGCCGATGTGGTCTGATTTCGGTCTGTAAACAACCAACCTAACTGCTGTGTTGGGTGTGGACTGAATGAGGGTGAGGTGGGCAGGGAGAGGGGGAGAGAGGAGGAGAAGACTTCCAGGCTATTCTGCCAGTGGAAACCACCAGCTTTCCTCATGACTGGACATGGTCAGGAGAAAAACAGAGGCTCCAAGGACACCACCAGGGTTTTCACTGTGGGTGTAGCATGTGTGGCCGTGGTGGAGTGGCTGCAATCAGATGTTCAGTTTTAGACAAAGTAAGGTTGAAATGCCCAGTAGGTATCTATTATGGGTTGAATGATATTCCCCAAAAGATATCATGAAGTCCTAACCCCCATACCTATGTGTATGACCATACTTGAAACCAGGGGGTTCTTGGCAGATGTAATCAAGTTGAGAATAGGTCATCAGGATGGATCCAAATTCATTATGGCCTGCTGTAGACATAAAAGCAGGAAATGTGTGGCAGGGACACACAGGGAGAATGCCACCAGGAGACAGTCAGAGGCCAGAGGACACAGCTGCAGACCAAGGAATGCCAAGTGTTGCCAGGAGCCACCAGAAGCTGGAAGAGGCAAAATTATCCCCCCTAGATCTTGCAGAGGGAGCAGGGTCCTACCAACACCTTGATCTTGGATTGCTGGCCTCCAGCACTGGGAGAGTGTCCATTTCTGTTGTTTAAGCCACCAGCTCGTGGGCCTCTGTTGGGGCAGCCCTGGGAAACCAGAGACCATCTGCGTGGGCATGCTACGTAGGAAGTGGGCATAAGAGGCTGGAGTCAGGAGCAAGGTCTGCATGCAGACATAAACCTGGGGATTTTTAGCACCAGGATGGTATATGAAGCCAAAGACAGAGTGAGAGCACCAAGGGAATGGGGTGTAGGACCAGAGGGAAGAGGGCCCAGCACCAACCCTTAGGGCATCTTGGGGCTGAGAGTTCAGGGAGAAAGAAGGAATCAGCAAGGAGGCCAAGAAAAGCAAAGGAAGACAAGAGGCAGGTGTCTCGGAAGCCAAGTGCAGAAAAGGTATCAAGGAAACGGGGATAATTAACTTTGCCAAATCCTTTCATGTTGAATCAGCAATGGGAATGTAGAAGTAAACCAAACCACACACACCGGGAAAATAAACGATCATACAAGAAGCGAAATGCAATCCTAGTACACTATATGGTTCAGCTCTAAATAATATATTTTCAAAGTCACAGTAGTGTAAAAGTGGACTATTGATCAAGCCAAAAAGGTACCATGTAGCTCACTTGGGAGAATAGTGGCAAGAGATATACAAACAAGATGGAGAGAGAGGAGAGAGGCAGGTGTAAGGTAGCAGAGTTTCCCTCCATAGTAGAAAGTCATTATGTAATATCTAGATCTTGAAACAAAATAATTGTCATTGGGATAAGGAAACTGGAGGGGTAATTGAGGGACAGCCTTTTCCCCCCGTAATAAGCCGTATGAAACAATTTGCCTTTTAAAATTATGTCTATTGATATGGTTTGGCTGTGTTCCCTCCCTAATCTCATCTTAAATTCTCACATGTTGTAGGAGGGACTCGGTAGGAGGTAATTGAATCAGGGGGGCAGATCTTCCCACACTGTTTTTGTGATTGTGAATAAGTTTTATGAAATCTGATGGTTTTGTAACGAAGAGTTTTCCTGCACAAGCTGTCTCTTTGCCACTGCCATCCATGTAAGATGTGTCTTGCTCCTCCTTGCCTTATACTACAATAGTGACTCCTCCCCAGCTATGTGGCACTGTGAGTCCATTAAGCCTTTTTTTCTGTATAAATTGCCAGTTTCGGGTATGTCTTTATTAGCAGTGTGAAAACAGACTGATACGTATTAAGAAGAGAGCTGGGTATACAAGTGGACTTAAAAACTGGCAGGTACTCCTCCATACCTCAGCACTGCAGCCTGAAATTGTCCTGGAATGCTCAATGTCTAAATTGCAGTGGAAGCAATTCATGTTTGATTTGCTTTAAGCAGTTTTTTTTTCATAACAAAATTTCATAATGTAACTTAGAGTGCTTGCCCTACATTTCAGATAATCTCAGTATTTCTAGAAAAGGGAACACACCACCTGCAATATTCCATAACATGATCTGGGAACATTTCTGTTTGTACTGATTCAGGAGTTGTGCTAATTCTTTTCCTTGAATGTGCATGACACTTTTCTTTCAAAGTATTCAAAGCACTTTGCAGATTCCATTTCATTAATTGTCACAACATCCGGAGCTGCCATCCAGGCTCACAAGTGGGGAAGAGAGAAAGTGAGGAAGGGAGAAGTGATATCACTGGACCCAAAGGACAGCAAGAAGGCTCAGCTTCTTACACAGAAGTGAGGTTTCAGGGACAAGAATAAAATTCAACTTACTTTTTTTTTTTTTGAACAGTCTGGACCATCACTTTCTTATGTCAGACTTGAACAAAAACAGGTGAACAGCTTTCTTAAGAAGGTTGGAAAGACAAATTTTACCTAAGCTGACAAAAACATACTTTTGAAGTAAAGTTGCTTGAACTGTGGTTCTATGAATTATTTATCTAAGAAATGTTAACAAGTCCAGGAAAAAAAAAAAAGAAGTGCTTGATAATAAAAAAAAAATTGAAGGATAGCCAAAACCATCTTGAAAGAAGAACAAAGTTGGAAGACTCTCACTTCTGGATTTCAAAGCTTATGACAGAGCTACAGTCATCAAAACGTGTAATACTGGCATTAGAACAAATCTGTGGGCCAATAGAATTGAATAGAGAGCCCAAAAATAAACCCTGTATATGTGGTCAAATCATTTTTATTTTTATTTTTTTTAGATGGATCTTGCTCTGTCACCCAGGCTGGAGTGCATTGATGTGATCTTGACTCTCTGCAACCTCTGCCTCCTGGGTTCAAGCCATTCTCTTGCTTCAGCCTCCCAAGTAGCTGGGATTACAGGTGCACCACAATGCCCAGCTAATTTTTGTATTTTTAGTAGAGATGGGGTTTTGCCATATTGGCCAGGCTGGTCTCAAGCTCCTGACCTCAGGCAATCTACCCACCTCGGCCTCCCAACGTGCTGGATTAAAGGTGTAAGCCACCATGCTCAGCCACCAAATCATTTTTGACAAGGTTGTCAAGACTATCCAATGAGGAAAGGACAGTCTCTTCAACTAATGGCACTGGGACCAGTAGACATCCACATGCAAAATAATAAATTGAACCCTTACCTAACACCATATATAAAAATTTAATCAAAATGAATCACAGAAATGAATGTAAGAACTAAACTAAAAACTCTTAGGATAACACATACAGGAAAAGTTTTATTGCACTGGGTTTAGCAATGATTTTTTTTATATTATGCCAAATGCACAGGTAACAAAATAAAAACTGGATAAATTTGACTTCATCAAAATTTAAAATTTTTGTGCATCAATGAACACTATCAAGAGAGTGAAAAGGCAACCTGCAGAATGGGAGAAAATATTTACAAACCATATTTGATAAGGAATTAATACACAGAATATATAAGAAACTCCCTATAATGCAACAACAAAAAACAACTCAATTCAAAAGTGGGCAAACAACATGAATAGACTTTCTTTAAAGAAGATAGACCAATGGGCAATAAACATGAAAAGACTCTCAACATCACCAGTCATCAGGGAAATGCAATCAAAACCATAATGAGACGTCACTTCCCACCCATTAGGATGGCTATTATCAAAAGTAATGGAAAATAACAAGTATTTACAAGTATGTGAAGACATTGGGATCCTTGCTTATGGAAATACAAAATGGTGTAACCACTATGGAAAACAGTTTTGTGGGTCCTCAGAAAGTTAGACATAGAAAGACCACATAATCTAGCAACTCCACTTCTAGGTATATTCCAAAAAGGGTCAAAAGAAAGGATTAAACAGATACTTGTACATCAATGTTCACAGCATCATATATTATTCACAATTACCAAAAGGTGGAAACAACCCATCAGTGGGTGAATGGATAAACAAGGGCGGTGTGTATACACAGTGGAATATTATTCAGCCTTAAAAAGGAAGGGAATCCTGACACACACAACAGCATAAACAAACCCTGAGGGCATTACGCTGAGTCGCAAAAAGACAAATACTATAGGATTCCATTACATTAGTTCCCTAGGGTCATCACATTCATAAAGATGGAAAGTAGAACGGTGATTGTGAACGGTGATTGTCAGGGACTGGGGGGTGGGAGAAATGAGGAAGTATTGTTTAATGAGTAGAGAGTTTCTGTTTGGGAAGATGAAAAATTCTATGTGGTGGTGGCAGTGTGAATGTGCTTAACATTACCAAACTGCATACTTAAAAGTCATTAAATGATACATTTTATGTTGTGTGTGTTTTATCACAAAATAAATAAACAAAAATGTTGTGCAATGCTATAGACCATGTCAGTCTTGGAAAGTCACAGTGTGTACTGAATCTTGTCATGAAGAACTCCAGGTTTAGTCAGTGTTTCTCAAAGACACTTGAACAGGGAACCATTATTGGTCTGTTGATTTGTGCAAATGGGCAGTGGTCAGAGGGAGTCCAGGTTCAGAAGTGGCTCTCAGAGGATTTGACAGCACCGAGGGTTGAAGTCACTGCTAACCTGATGCACGCAGTCAAATTAAAGAGTTTATTAGGGCCGTGTTTTTGAAGCAGAACAGAACATTTGCATGTAAAGATGGTTCTGAAGATCCCAAGAGAAGAAAGAAAGGGGCGATCGGGTTTGGGAGGAAAAACAGAAGGGTCCCTCCTCTCCTAAAGAAGTCATGGTTACTGTATTTTTTTTTCCTGGTTGACAAAACGTGGAAGAAAATCTATGCTATGAGGTATAAAGCAGAAGACATGCCCAGCACTTCTTAGAGTAGCAAAGGAGAAGTGGCAAAGCAAAAGCTTGTTGGGGGTGGCTGGAGGTGGCAGTCGATGTGGACTTACAGCCAGATGATCTTGGGAGCAGCAGCACTCATGAGCCCCTAGCACACTCAGGAGTTCAGATTTCCCGATTTGGAACCCGTGGTTGATCTGTTTCTTGGATGGATATGAACTTGGGGCCTCAAATCTTCTTCACCCCAGGCTTTGGAGTGATGGCTCCTTCCTCACTCTGAGCCCCATTCTGGTGAAATGCACAAATGATCCTAATGCAATTGCAATGCCATATGTTCTTTTCAGTCAATGGTGGGAATTCCTGAAAAAGCAAAATTAAAAATGGGGGGAGGGACCCTTTCAGTTGTGCAGCAAAACTCTACAGCTGTGGCTGCAAGCCGAACAACAACTGGAATACTGCTCCCCAGGTTGGCCAGGCAGCAGCTTGGAACCCTTCCCGGAAGGCTGAGGCATGGCACAGAAGGCCCCTTGGATTCACAGTCTCAGCAAAGGCTGAACGCCGACAGGCCCTCTGCGCTTCCTGTTTTGTTACTTTGCATCTTTCATCTCGAATGTACCCAGCATGCTGACCTTCCCCACCTGCCCCACGTGTGTCTACCCTGGACTCTCACGACACAGGGCAGGACACACAAATTGGCTCTTACAAGTGGCTCTTCCAGAGCTGTCTGGTTAATGAGCACTGAGGGCACATACGTGGCGACCACTTCCGAGTTATGCCTAATTGTGCTTACAGCTAGAAAGGGGGAAAAAAAAACCCACCTGCTCGTCCCTCTCTTCCCCTCCCCCTCTCCTCCGTTCCTGGGTGCACTGCCTTGTAAGGGCCTGTCTTTGTCATCAGATGTGGGGCGCACCCAGCTTACCCCACTCACAGCACTCTCCAAATAAGTGCTTTTTCAATGGCAAAATCCAGTGGAAACTCATCCAGTCCAAGGGTCAATTATGGGCTTCTTTTCATATTTATGGATGGAATACTTTCCCCCACAAGACGCTAATCATAGCCTAAAGCACGGGCTAATCAAAACACCAGCCGCTGAATGAGAGGAAGCCAAAGGAAGCGCCTGCTCTGCTGTCTCCCCACGTGGAATGGTTACATCCTGCACAGTTTCTCCCCTCAATCTCTTTCCTAATCAACACTTTCTAAAATGTTTTGACAAAAGTCAGCATCTCAACAACAACAACAAAAGTCTTATTATTCCCCATTCTCCACTGGCAGAAATGACCACCTTGGACAAATAACGTCTTTCGGTGTGGGACTGTTAGCCGTCCGTCTTGGAGAATGGCAGCAGCGTAGTCCCTGCAGGTCACCTCTGCCATGCTATTTCAGGGGTATTTAATGCCATGGGGCTTTGCTCACCCTCGCTCAGGTGCATTCTTTGTTCAAGGCAAAATTAGGGTAACGAGCTTGAAGGTGGCATTTGCATCTCAGCTGCAGGTTCCATTTAGCCCCGCATGCAAAGTGTCAAGACTGCCACAGAAACATGCGTGGGGTGCAACTTCATCATGTCGATCACAAAATTTGTTATTAACTGGTATCAGATTTCACGATCATCTTACATTTACTTATCTAAATTGTACTTACGTTGTAATTATAAATGCTCCATGAAACAATTACCAGCAGGAAATATGCATGTGTAATTTTTACAAGATATCATCTGGTGGGCACTGTGGCTCATGCCTGTAATCCCAGAACTTTAGGAGGCCGAGTTGGGTGGATCACTTGAGGTCAGGAGTTTGAGACCAGCCTGGCTGACATGACGAAACCCCATCTCTACTAAAAATACAAAAATTAGCCAGGCGTGGTGGTGCACATCTGTAATCCCAGCTACTCGAGAGGCTGAGGCAGGGGAATCACTTGAGCCCAAGAGGTGGAGGTTACAGTGAGCCAAGATCATGCCATTGTACTCTGGCCTGGGCAACAGAGCAAGACTCTGTCTCAAAAATAAATAAATAAAAAGATATTATCAAGCCATGTGCTAAAAGAATGGCATGATATTTTTGGACAAATATGTGCTGATTCACTGTGTTGCTGCGGCCTGTTTTAAAAACACACTACCCCTCCGCTTGTCTCCAAATCATTGTAGCCCACGGGTCCTTTCTCACGTGGAAGTTCTGTCCTCTCAGCCATGGAAGTGACGCCATTAAGTGACTTCGTTCCCGATTCTGATTTCCAGCCCTTATATACAGACCACGTGGAGCTCTCTTCTTTGCTCCCCGACCTGATCTGTGCTGCTTCTCACCGTTTAATAACTAAACTTTTAGGTACAATACTTATATCTACAGATTATCAATGATGCCAACACAGGTCAGCTTTATGTTTACAAATAAGTATGGCTCCCATTTATTGAGCACGTGCCCTGGGCCAGACTTTATGTAGATTATGTCATTTAATCCTCACCCCAGCTCCTTGAGGAAGGACATGCTATTGTCAGTCTCAAACTTCAGATGAGGAAACTGAGTCTCAAAGAGATTACAGAATGGCCGGGTCACGTGTCTCATCGCACAGGTAAGCCATTGACTGGCTTCAAGGTCAGCACTCTTAAGTGTCACTAGAGCTGCCCTCGGTCCTGATGCAGGCACAGACATGTGCTGAGCACATTTGGGTTGAGCCCTCCACATGGCCCAGGGAATGGAGAAGTATTTCCCCTCCACCAGCACCTCTCAGTCAGCTGAGGAGGGGAGACACAGTGTGCCGGGAGAGCTGCTCGAGGTATTTATAAGATTCCAAAACAGAGGACCAGGTGGGTGTGCCTGTGATGTCGCCCCACCTGGCCAAGGGTCAGCTCACCTGTGGAGAGCCCATCATGGGCAGACAGAGCAAAGTGAGTGTGCAGGCTCACCAAGGGCACCCACTGTCCAGGGTTCCCCCCGAAACCATCATCTCTGAAACAATCAACATTGAGCAAATTCATTTCATTTTTGGCCTTGTGCTAACTGCCAGGGAATCAGCAGTATGGTTGTGATCTGGTTACCTTACTTGGCCAAGGTGAAGGGATGTTGCAAGTGTGATCAAGGCCCTCCAACAAAGGGCTTTGAGTTCATCAAAAGAAACCATCAAGTATAGGCCTGACATAAGCAGGTGAGCCCTTAAAAGAGACTGGAAGCCACAGAGATGTTCTCCTGCTGGCCTTGAAGAAGCAAACTGTCACGTGGTGGAGGGGTCCCATGGCAGGGACTGGGGGCAGCCTCTTGTTTTTGAGGTTGTCCATTCTACAACACAAGCAGTTGGATTCAGCCAACTCCAGAGCTTGGAAGGGAGGACCCTGGGCCCCCAGAAAGATCATAGCAAGGGCCAACACCTTGATTTCAGCCCAGGGAGCCCCTGAACTGAGAACCCAGACTTCCCAACCACAGAACCTGAGATTAACAGGTCATTGTTTACTGCCAGTAAGTTTGGGATTAATTCATTACGTAGCAATGGAAAAGAAATACGTGAGGTCATCAAGAAAAATAAAGAAGCAATAGAAAAAGGTTGGGGGGGGTTCCATGAACAAAGAAACACTGTGCAGTTCAAGCTCACAATGAGGCCATGGCAGTGATGCTACACCCACCCCCCGCAGCAGCTCGCAGCACCCATCACTGGAAGTGAGAGGAGTGTGATTTGGAGTATGAAGCTCGTTTCATGAAATATTGATATTAAAGCTGATTTTGCAATGAACTCAATCTAGACTCATTTTAATTAAAAGAATTACAACCAAAATATGTGACAATCATCTCCCTTAGGAAACCTTTCCTAGAGCTCCAAAGCTCCTGGCATCCTGACCCCTTGTATGATCCCCACCACAGCCCCCATGACTCTATGCTTAGCCAATTTGTAGAATTTAACCTGTAACTGCAGTCTTCATGTTGTTTTCCAGTATTTGTGAAAATACCAAACATCTAGCAGCAAATGTTGGTTCCATGAATGAACATATGCATGAATGAGATTTTAGGAGGGAAAGTATGTCTTTGCTTATAGGTACCTGGAAATTGAACACAAATAATGATTCACTGGAAGCTACAGGAGGGCAGAGAAAGTATCTGTCATCATCACTGTAAGTGATACTGGGCTCGTAGCCCATCTCCTGTCACGTGGGGGACCCTTATTTTGTGAGCTTGTGTTCATCAACCAACCTCATTGACTGAGGCTGGTAGAGCTAAAAGAAAGCATGGTGAACTAAGTCAAGATTTAAGCGAAGATAAGCAAAGGCTCAAACAGCTGAAAACATGGAAGCGCCCATAGCTGGTGATGATGAAGGCAGGGTGAAGTCGACATTTAGTCCAAAAGTAAATATCAAATTGAGTGACTAAAGGATACACAGTCTGGAACATGAATTGAACATCACCAAAATACCAGACATAAAACAGTCACAACAATCCCAGAATATGACCTGATGTTTCCTCGGTTATCTGGATGATGGGGGTGGGGGTGGGGCGCTACTGAAAGCCCTTTGATTTCATCATGGCAGAACGAAGCCTGAAGCCTGCTGGATCTGCCAGCTGCTGGATCCACCTTTTGGATCTACCTTCTAAACTCAAGAGGGAGCCACGGACTTGCTCTCCACATCCTCGTCCTAACCCAAGGAGAGGAGTTAGGATTCGGCTCAGGGCCACATACAATAATGTGGCTCCAACGGGACTTTTGGAGAATAGAGGAAAGAGCCCCCAGCTTCTGGTTCTCTGGGCAGTACCTGTCCCAGTGAGCCCAAGCAGGAATCTGTAGGGCTCACGGTGAAGGATGCAGGTTTCCACCTGTTTCCTCAAGGCCAAAGGAATCCTCTTGACCTTTGCACACTCTAATCTGGCTGCCCTGGCCAGCCCAGTGAGGCCTGTGACTAGAACGCTATGGTAAGAACTGTTCATTGGCCAAGTAACCTCTCTGCACACCTCTTTTGGAAATCTGTGCTGTGAGTGGGTGAAGAACACAGAAATTCTGGAATCCAGCCAGATATCTATTTGTTTCTACCTTGGACAGTCAACCCAAATCTTTCACAACATACTTTCTTCTTTGTCTAGACCCTTACTTTCTTCTTGTCATGGAGCTAAAATTTGGTGGTAATGGAGGACATCCCAATGTAGCTGAACCCCATGAGGCAGCTAATATGTTATTCTTCCAACTCAAACGTATGATTGATCTCAGGAATCCACCAGTGCATTTGGTGATTTATCAGCTTAAAAGAAGCATTTGAAAATGTCTTTCTTGACACTTTTGTGAACAAGAGATGAGAGAGGAGAGCTGTCTAAAAAGGTGTGTTTGTACTTGATCGAGCAAGTCTAATGAGGACACAGCTTACTAGGCCCCTTCCACATACTGAGCACAGAGGGAGGGACATCCCATGTGCTTTTATAATTTTGATACACAAAGAAACAGATTCTTGCAATAATCCAGCCTTCAGCCTCTGAATCCCAGGTTCTCCCCACAATAGCATGATGTCAAAACAGTACAGATTAACGATGGATCATCGTGCACTTAGGGGCAGCTATCTAGTGCCTGATGCAAGCTCGCCATGTCCTTTTCCACACTTCTGTGCCAAACTTAGGTAAGGATATCGGTGTTATGCCGCTGACAGTCACAAATGATACCAAGCTGGGACCAATCTCCAGTATTTCTTTTTTTTTTTTTGAGATGGAGTCTTGCTCTGTTGCCCAGGCTGGAGTGCAGTAGTGCAGGCTTGGCTCACTGCAACCTCTACCTCCCTGGTTCTAGCAATTCTCTTGCCTCAGCCTCCCGAGTAGCTGGGATTACAGGCGCCCCCCAGCACACCCGGCTAATTTTTTATATTTTCAGTAGAGACAGCGTTTCGCCATGTTGGCCATGCTGGTCTCAAACTGCTGACCTCGTGATCCGCCCAGCTCAGCTTCCCAAAGTGCTCCTGAAGTGCCAGCAGCATTTTCAAATAAAACAAACCAAATCTAAATGTAAAGCTGACAACTTAGGTCCCAAAACTCAACAACAAAAGAGTGCAATTCTCCCAATGTGGTTCAACACCAGCACACGCATCAGAAACTCAAACACCTTTAGTTGAGAACGCGCCATGTGTCAACAGTGTGACGCAGCTGCCCATTAGCTGATTTGAAGAGCAGGATGGTCATTTCTTACCCTCTCTTTCTATCCTGTTAGGACCACCATCTGGAAGTGGAGGTTGACTCTGACGTGTGAGGAGATCAGACCCAGTGGCTCACGGCAGTTCCAAGTATTGCCCCTCTCCCAAACCCCATCACGGAAGAGAAATTAACATGGGCAGAGGGTTTACCACTGCATTCGGAAATGACTGTCACAGCAGCGTTTTAAGGAGCGAGACAGGATATCTCCCTTTAGCGGTGCAGCCATCAAATACCAAGCTTGAAACTGCATTTGTGTGATAAGACTTGAGAGAAGGTGGAATGGCACGGTGTGAAACGATCTGATAGCATGAAAAATTGTTGTTAGGAGGTGTTGGCACTTGAAAAACAACACATCTTCTTCCTGTTGGCTTCAGCCCGAGCTTACTCCAAGGATATTCTGCAATGGTCCTATTTGGAAATCTTCATTATTAGAGAGGATAGTAAGAGCAGCATGCACACAGCTGCCCTCTCTTGACAGACACAGCACTCTGATAACTGGCTTGAATAGACACAGAAATTACTTTCTTTCTTAAATTTCATTTTATTTTTAGGTGGCACATCATTGTACATATTTTCAGGGTACGATGTGATGTTTCATTGAGGAATGATCAAATCAGGCTAATTAACATCACCTATTTTTTAATGTGGTATATATACACAGTGAAATACTATTCAGCCTTCAAGAAGCAGGATATTCTGCCATTCGCAACAACAGGGATTAGCCTAGAGGACATTATGCTCAGTGAATTAAGCTAGTCACAGAGAGACAAGTATTACATGATCTCACTGATACGTGAAGTTTTCCAAAAGTTACACTCATAGAAGCAGAGAATAGAAGGATGGTTACCAGGGGCTAGGCAGGGGAAGTGGGTAGACAGGTAAAGGGGGGTGTTGCTGTATGTTTCTGAGTTTGTTTTCCGTTCTAATATTTGAATATAGTACTGTTTCTGTGTGTGCACACATAGCACACACACGCAAGAAGGAACTCAGAGTCGGCTCAATTTTTCTGATGAGTAAGGATTTTTAACATGCAAATTCTGTTCGGGTAAAGTTTACCAAAAACAAATGGCAACGGACACAGCTCAAAGTTTAATCTCTATTGAATCATTTCCCCTCATTTCTGGCTTTTCTTCTGGAAGATGCTGTGGGGATTTTTTTTTGTTGTCTTAATTGTTTTAAAGCTCCAAGGGCTGGGAAGAGTAACATTTCTCTTGGGCAGATTGGCTGTGACATGTGTTCATATGTTCTTGATCATCACTTTCAGCTTCCCGCCTGTGACTGGTGGATCTTTTCTTGTTACATCAATACCTCCCCTTCTCCTGCCTCCCACCCTTCGTTCCTCAGTGCTGAACCTCTCCACCTCTGTTTCCATCCAAGGCAACTAAAACTATGACACTCAACGGCCTTCCTTTTCTATCTCCTCTGTAAATACAAGCTTTGAAGAGCACAGTGCTTCCTTGTCTAGAAATGAGTTACGATTCTTCCTAAGTTGGGAGCCTTTAGCACGCTCATAGGAGACAGTGAGGAAGAGTGTGTGTGTGTGTGTGTGTGTGTGTGTGTGTGTGTGTGTGCATGTTCAAAGGAGAGGGGGGTGGGAGAGAGAGAAGTACAGAGTACCAGGAATTATCTATGCATAAAGAAATTAAAAGAGAATATTTTCCAGAGCAATTGAAGCCCATCTCCTGAACAATGACGACAGCTCCTCATTTTCGACAACAAAAGAGGGCACGTAGGAGTCAGCTCATTAGAATATCTGTGGCTCTTTTCTGTTCTCTCTGCATTAAGCCCCCATAATGTCAGTTGTCACTTATTAATGACAATTAACTAGTAATCAGCAGTGAGACTCTTCGAGGTGGTCTTTGCCTGACAGGTGAAGAAAGAGAACATTGCGCAGTGCCACACGGTGACATGGAGCCTTCAAAGGGAGCACGGTATTTCCATAAATTATTTCAGAAAGAAAATTTCTTTTATATATTCTCTCTAAAGCTTAAGGATCTTTAACCCTAGAAAGGCCACACTCCCATGCTCTTTCTGTGATTTTTTTATTCCTTGACAAACGAAATCTTCGATCTACGCTTGTTGTAACTGGGCTTCCCACCTTCCAGTCACCTTCATTCCTGCTCATTTGCTGCTTCCACCTGCTTAGTTTTAGTTGGGTCCATGTGTGAGGCATGGTCTGTGATGCCCACTCCTGGTGCACAGCCCTAGCAAGCTCCAGCCCTGGGCAGAGGGCTGTGCTTGGAGCATTTCATGCTACCTCGCTGGCCTCATGGCCCAACTCTGCCTTCATAGTCTCTGGCGCTGTCTCTCTCCTGCAGGTAGATTTTTCTGCTCTTCCCTCATTTCTAAGACAAGTGGTAGAAGGGTCACAACCTTTGAGAATCACAATGGAAACCATAAACCCAGTCCCACACAAAATAGTTCTCCACCCTGTCTAACCTGCACAGTGCTGCCCTCTCCTCCCCTGAGTCTCAGCTTTCCTCCTGCTGTTCTTCATGCTGAGATATAAAGAGACAGTATCTCCCTACCCTACACACACAGGTGAGGCCATAGGGACAGAGATGGACTGCACAGGCTCTTTCCTGCTCTCCCATAGTTCTGTTCTCCTGGCTTCGCTACAACACTGAAGCGCTGGACTAACCTGAAGGATTCTGGGCAGTGCGGATTTTCGAGAAGAAAACATTTGGAGAGTGAATAAGAACGCTAAATGTTATTGCCACAGGAGAAATGTGTTTATCTTGTCTTTGAGGAGTTCAGGCTTAAGAAAGGCCAGATCTGGTCTTGGGAAGAGACATAATGATACCTCACTGTGAAGAGAGTGAAAGCAGGCAGGGTGCTACCTGCTAGGAGTGCATGGAGCAAGAGCATAGCCAATTTCACTTAAAAAAAAAAAAAAAAAAAGGTTATTCATATCAAAGCAATACAAGTCGCGTGGAAACCATTGGCAAAAGGAATGACATCCACACCAGTCTCTGAAACACCAGGCTTTCTATTTCTGATGTGGGATTTCACTCTTAAAAAGGTAAGCCACCAGAAGCAGGAATCTAGAAATGCACAAGTTGGAGAGTCTCCAAAAGAAGCGACAAATTCATCTTTAACGCTGGGATCAAAACTGAAATTTTAAGAAAAGTGAGAGGTCATCCAGACATACTAACTTTATGACTCCTTTTTTAATAAGCCTGTTGTTTTTCTCTGCAAAGTTCCAGTGACAAGAACTGGTGATGCCTCTCTGCAGCTTTTCTGGTTTCCTTAGGAGAATGTCGTGATATTACAAAGCTTCCATGACAACAAATAAGCTATTACACAGTGTTAGGTTCCAACTATCTAACCAGAACTTAAAGACAAATATTCACATTACGTTTAAGAAAACAGTCACCATGCAAAAGATTGCCATTTTAAATTCTTTCCTATTTAAAAATATATTTTTCATCATAATCTGAGGTTTGGACAAAGCCCTTTCCATCAGATTTCTGCTTGCAGATTATTTTAGATTTTAATGCCATTGGTTTCCGCTGACTGATGAAAAGAATTATGGAAAATGGAATGCATTCTAATCAATATGTCTAGAGTCCAGTTTTGAGATGTGGTCATTTCTTACACATTCTACAATGCCCATGGTTCCACTAAAAAAAAAAAACAAACAATAATTGAGTTCCACATCCTGGAATCTTGTGTATCCAAGTGAATGATTTGTTAATTTCACAACTCTAAAACAGTACGGACAGGAGCAACTGAGAGGAAAATTGATTGCTTTAAAAATGGAAATTAGATTTTACTAATTTGTAAATAAACATATTACAAACGAATTGAAAGCATTTAGGGCACTACTGTCTCTTAAAGAAATCAAAACAGAACTAAATATTGCTTTCTAAAATTTTAATAACATAAAAGAGTCAGTAGTGGAAATCGGTAAGTATAATGTGTAATCAATCAATCATTAATCAATATTAATGGATTAATGCCCAATCATTTCTCAATTGGGCATAATGGCATGAAAGCTATGGCTTAGAAATGCAATTGAATACATGATTTTAAACTACACAGGTAGTGAATGATTCCCAAATGCCCATCCTTCTTGGCTTTGCTATCATACCATGCTTACCACACATGCAAATACTCTGTTGTTCTGCAAAGAGAAAAGGAAAATTTTAGTTTATTGAAGAATATTGGAAAAATTAATCCAAAAACATGCATAAATACATTAAAATGTATCTAAAGGAGAAACATTTACTGAAAGGAACAAAATGTTTTATCCTTGGGACCAGTTGGGGTTTTGTAACAGCCCATAGGAAAATCGGTTGTGTATGAATTGATTGGATGAATTTGGCTAACGGTTACAGTTATGCAAAATGGGCTTTTTCTTATTATTTACATATTTTAGAAGCTGGTATTCCCAATGTATCTGTCCCCAATTCCTTGCCACTAATGTACTTTTGGTCAAACAAGCTTTTAAGGAAAAATATCACAGCAAGTTCAGCTGTGTTCAGAATGCTTCAGTCTTAAAGACCTCCTTTTAAATCCATCTTTAAGCACTGCATTCTAACCAGAAAACTACACTTTTAGCCACTAAATATGATGTATGCTATATCCGAAATATTTTAACAAAACATGATCAAATATGTGGGCCGACTGTTTCTACTGTCTGTTCAAAGTCAAATACACTCGAGTCATCAGACAGCCTTTATACCAGTCAGATCAAATTGTAAATATGCTGCGGTTAGAAAATAATGACTGACTCGTTACAGGCCATCTTCTAAATACTTCTGGTGAAACACTATCACTCTTTATGAAGGAACATGAGTCACAGGTACTCTTCAGTGCATCCTGGTCTTATTCAAGGTAACGCTCTTCCTCATCATCCTCATCCTTTGCTTGTTGGCCTCTGCATGTGGCTATCAAGAATCTGGGTCAGAGATACCAGGGGCTTAGCAGTGCCCTTGAACGTCAGCTCCGGAGCAAACACACCTGTGGGAGATATTCTGATATAGATTTAAAAGCAGTTCCTCTCTCTTGACTTCTGGGTCTAATTCAACTCTTTTTGCTTTATGGAATCTACTCTAGGTGATGAAATCTCATCCTACTAGGGTGGTGACCACTCTATTTTGAGATTATCTTTGTTTTGCTGATCAATAATCATTGTAAATCAGCTATAGAAATCAGCAATAGAATCAGTAAAATTTGAAGAGAGTACCAAAGTACATTATTTGCTTGAAGTCACTGGGGACATTTTAATGGGACATAGCTTTGTGGATGAACATGGAGGAACAGAGCTGGAAGATAACTGTCGTGTTCTAGTCCCACATCTACAGGGGAGCCATAGGGTCTGAGGCAAGTTCTTTCTCTCCTTTTTGCTATTGTATTGTCTGTGGCCACTTGAGTTTAAATGAAGTCATAAGGCTGGGCATGCTGACTCACGCCTGTAATCCCACCAATGTGGGAGGCCATGGCAGGTGTATCATTTGAGCTCAGGAGTTTGAGACCCGCCTGGGCAACATGGTGAAACCTCATCTCTACAAAAAACGCAAAAATTAGCCAGGCATGGTGGTATATAATTGTGGTCCCAGATACTTGGCAGGCTGAGGTAGGAGGTTGAGTTAGGGAGGTCAAGGCTGCAGTGAGCCAAGATCTTGTCACTCTAGCCTGGGCAACAGAGTAAGACCCTGATCCAAAATAAATAAATTTATCATAATTCATGTAAAAATACTCCAAAAATCAAACATGTCCTCAAATGATTTTTTAAATAACATAAATGAACAATCAGTATTAAAAATATGATACATTAAAACATCAAGATTAAATTGGTTAATTAGTGAAAATAGCCAAAAACTTAAAAACATCAAACCCACAAGAAACAGTCATTCTCATGCAAATAAGTGTAAACCAGTACAAGTTTTCTTGTGGGTAATTTGGTCATGTGTATCAAATCACATCATGATGCACTGACTTCAATTCTAGGCATTTGTTGTAAGAAAATAATAAAAAATATTCACAATAATATTGAGGTGAATTTTTTTGTACTCATATTTGTAATAGTGAAAACTTGAAAAATCTAAATGTTGCTTTTAAAAATTTTAACAGGGAATTGATTAAATAAATTATACTACAGCTCAGTAAGATTTAAAAATCCTTGCTATGTAATGAAATAAGAAAGTATGTGTTCTCTACTGTCAGGTAAAGAAAGCAAGGTACAAAAAGTATGTTGGACATGATCTCTAGTTTGTAGAAACATGGAAAAAAAGATCTTAGCCCTAAAATATTAGCAGTGATTTTTCTCTAGATGAAAATAATAGTTTTTAACTTCATGTTTATTTTATTTATCACTTTTTTCATAGGAATAAAAGTTATGTAAAAAGCACAAATTCTCTCCAAGAGACATTTTACCTTCTGGTATCTTTTAAGCTTACAATTCAATAATTAGCTTTCAATGATATCCACTATCTTCAGATAAATTATAATAAAATAAATAAGAAATTTTCCCTTGGAAAAAACGAAGAAAACTTTATTTGCATGTACAGGTTTCTGAACATTTGAAAGTAGGTTAGACATGCTTTAAAGTTAACAGCTTTTCAAAGACTGTCAACTGTAGAAACGTTGAATCAGAAACCTTAGAATTTTTAATCACCTTTTTGTGTACACTGCCCAAAAAAGTTTGTTTCGCTTACATAAACCATTGTCTATCATAATTTCACAGGTTTTATCTCCTTTAAAAACTGACTACACATCAACCATCATCCTCACCCAACACACATTCTGGGGAATACCACAAACTTTAAAAAATTCCACATTTGAAGCAAAAAAAAAAAAATGCATTCTTAATTGTTAACTCCAAGCCTCAAACTACAAATATGAGTGCAATTCAGGGTGACAACCACCAAGCCCAACCAGACTGCTGGGCTGAGAAGCCACTTGTCCTCTACCCGGCCTCCCTGCCAGCGCCCCACAGGTTGGGACAGGTGGCCGACTCTCTCCAGGTGCCTAGGGCCATTTTGTCCTCACACCACAGAAGATGAAGATCTGTTCCCTGGGGCTGAGGGAGGACTTAGGAGGTCCAGAGAGGACCTACTGCCATGTGTGGCATTCATTTGCTGGGACACACAAAACTAGGTGAAGGGTGGACACCTTTACTCGGACACCAGTGAAATGAAGAAAGGGAAACGTGTAAAGTCGATCTTCAGATTGTAGGTATCCGATTCCTTCCCTGGACTATACAATCCATTTGTATCCTTACAAATTGAGTTTCTGTATTACTAAGTATACCTGTATTCAATTGAAGTTGCTACAGAATCATAAAAATGTCTTTCAATTTATTTTTTCAAATCCAGCAGGCGATAGGGCGGTTACATTTTGGCATCCCCAAGGGCTGTGGTGGGAGGTGATGTGCAGCTCTGGCTCCTCAGCCATGTCCCATGACCCCCAGCACCGTCCTGAAGCCTTGCCTCTAGCTCCTCACCCCACAGGAGACGCCTTGCCTCTGGGTGACAGCAGAGACCCTCACCTGCGGCAGCTGCATCGGCAGGCCTGTAAGGAGGCATTCAGAGCGTGCTTCTGCGGCAAAAGCTTTAGAGGCTCAGAGCCCGAGCTGAGTCCTTTAGTCATTCGTAAGCCATGTGGCCTTGGGTCCATCCCTCAACCCTGCTGTGCTTGACTGCTCACCTGTAAACTGAGCATGAAAGTAACAGAACCCGCCGCACACAGTTGTGAGGAAGGAAAGAGTTCATGGGTGTGAAGCACTTAGAATAGTCCTGGGCACGGGGGAAGTACTTGACAAATATTAGTTGGGGTCGCCACGTTCATTAGCGCTGTCAGTGGTGTGATTGAGATAACCTCGTCTACTACGCATTGGTTGGGAAATTAGGGTCAATGACAACGTGGCAACACAGTTGATGAGTTAGGACGAAAAAAATTTAAAGGAAAACCCCAATTCTATGTCTATCCCCCAAAGATCAGAGCTCAAGTTGCCAGTGCCTTTCAGATGACTCATTGCTTAGCTACACACTGCGAGTGTGCCCGGCGACCCCTTCTGGGCAGTGCTCACCTCCCTTTGTACCACTTCACCTGCTGCTGCTAACACTTTTGCTATAAGGGTGAAATCACATAATCATATGTTTGCGAGTTTGTGGTAAAATAAACAAAACTTCAAAGGATTATTATGCAAAGCCCCCACACCACTATAAGCCTAATTGTTATTCTTCTCTGTCACCCCTTGAGCCCAAAGTACATAATCACCCAGTAATTGAACTGAAATGTCTAAATGGCTGAGGCTCCTAAAGGATATAGCTATTTACCAATGAAAAAAGTCAGAAAAATTTAGCAAACCTCCCTGGCACTCTGCTGCGTTAGTACAAAAGACTGTGTAAATATGACCCACCTGGACCTGCTCCTCCTCCTCAAATCATTAATGGAAACAGAACAATCCTCGCTGTCACGGGGCAATGTGAGAGAAATAATTAAAATATCACAATTGCTTAGCTGCTTCTGAACAGAGCACTGTATGCTCTAACCTTTCTCAGGATATAATTTTATGAAAATTTAAGCAAAAGGCAGAAAAGTAAATTTTTCTGGTCGTCTCATTAAGGGCTTCTGGGGCTGTGGCGAGAGGCCAGGGGGCCTTGATGTCAATGCTTCCCTCAATACTGACTGGGCAGTGAGTCCTGGGCTTTCAGGGATGGGGGTCGCCCTGGAGGTGGGGCGTTTACATGGCAAGGGTCCTGGCATTCTCAGTAGAGTCCTCCATGCTCTCATCTGCAGAAGCCTTGTTTCAAACACTGAATACAAGAGCAGCCAGCTTTCTTTAAAAAATTGTAGATTTTTAAAAGCTCAGGTTTGCCTCTTTAGAGCAATACAGAATGGATTCCCTGGTCTTTGGGGTCTTCGCTAGTGGAGTAAGCCCTACCCCTCTCCTCCCATCATTAAATCTCTGGATAGACACACAGGTTAATTATACATATTTTTCAATTCTGCAAAGGATTCTCTGAAGGAGGCATCTCAGCCCACCTAAGTACAAAACAGCCAACGCTCAATGGCTAAACTCGGCAATCCTTGGCACCCAGTGGAGTTAAAAATTTTAATTATCATTTTTTAAAACGCAATACTTATCATTTGAATGAAACATGTCAGCACACAAATCATGAAATAATGATTCTGAAAAGAATTTTTGTTGGTTGATTGCATAAGCAATACCTCTTGTTGCTGAAATAACATCTCAAAGGCAAAATAATGACGACATGACAATCCGTGTAAATCAAGAACTGCATGTGGGTTTATTTTACATCTGAGAAAACAGTGGATTTAATTGTGTGAGCCAAAATGTACTGTACAATATTAATGATAGGACATCAAAATGTATAATTAATAGTGCATTGCTTGCTTCGTTTTTATGTATTTATTTTTGTCTGACAGTCCCTCTGAGTACATGCATCTGGAGAGATGCAGGTGCCAGTAAAAGTCCTCGATTTAAATCAAGCTGCAGGAACTAAATTTTATTCAAAAATTGTGGTTTTACATTATATACACAGAAATTTAATATAAAATGACAATATAAAAAGTTAAAAGAGAAAGCATACAGCCAGAAGGTACAAAGAAAGTTGAAGAGATTAAAATGGTACAATATGTAACATACAGGAGTTTTTAAGCTGATGCTGGCAATTTACAAGGAAAGGACTCCAACGTTTGCCCCGTTTTTTTTTTTTTTTTTTCATTTACCAATGCAGCACGCTATAGAAAGGTCAGCTTGTACCAAAGCTTACATTTGTAAATAACTATAAACTGCAATATTTTACAGGAAAAAAAGAAATAGCATTTTTACACATTTTTAAATAATAGCTTGCATACTTTTTTTTGCCAAAAGTGGCATTTTTCAGCATCCAGAGGGTTTGGGCATCGTGGCGAGTGGGGTGTCTGTTGTTGTTTTTTGTTTTAAACACGTAGAGTTGTGGCTTTCGAACCCCGTGAGTCCTAGACAGCTTCCTATCTTCCCACAGCTGCATGCATCTTTCCCTCACAAACCAGTTCTGCATATAAAAGCTCATTTTTTAATTATTAAATAAGTTTTGTGTCTGACACAGCTTTTGATCTGAATGAAATGCCTTTAAGCCTTTTTTTCCTTTTTCTTTTTTTTTTCAAGTGAAAGGCACAGAAATGCAATTACAGTCCTCAAAGGGTTAAATCTGACACTACCAGGTTCTATGACCTTTATTGTCATGGCAACTTCGTCATTTTGGGATGTCTCTTTATCATTGTTATTTGTGTCTTTCTTTACTGCTAAATAATGTCTCCGAGTAATGTGCCCCACTAGTTCCTACAAAAGATAGCTTCACATCAAGAACAGATGTTGAAAATAAAGGTCAGACTTTGACTCACGGAAAAAGAAAAATAACATGCACAGATCAGACAAAGAGCATATAAATATAACTACAAAATCTGTGTAAGAAAAACCAAGGTCCAGACAGGCAGTCCAGCAACAAAGGAAAGACTGATTTTAGAGGCTCAGGCCAGGCCTAGTGCAGCTCAATGACGTTTAGTGCAATGTTCTGCGGTCACTTGCATACCTGGACGCTACTGCTTCTCCAGCTCAGTTACATAGATCAGGTGGTCCTCGGGGGACTTGCCGTGCGTCTTACTGAGGTGCAGTTTGACTGCATGCTTGCTCGCAAAAGTCCGGTTGCAGAGCTTACACTGGAATGTGGAGCCCAGGTCTTCCTCGGTGGCCCCCAGCGGGCCCAGCGTTTTGTTGGCGAGGACTTTCGACACATTCTGCTGTTCTTGAATCTGATTGAGTGGCAGCTTGGAGAGATCCTTCAGGCTGAAGCCCAAGTGTGTCTCCAAATGACTGATGTATGTAGACGCAGTTCGGAACTGAGAGGCACAATCGTTGCAAAAGAACACAGGATGCCCTGTGTCTAGGTTCTTTAGGAATTTCGTCCCCCCTGTCCTCCTCAACTGATACTTCACATTGGCCAGCCAGTGGCTGATGGTGGTCATGGAGAGGCCGGTAAACTTAGAGATGTGCACCCTCTCCTGCGGGCCCAGGTCCGACATGATGTACTTGCCCTCCGCGGTCTCCCGCAAGCTCGAGGCGAACTGGGCCTGCAGGATGAGCAGGTGCTGCGGGTTCCAGTTGGACTGCCTGCCCTTCCTCTTGTGGACCGGCGACAGCTCGTCCAGTGCCTCCTCAAAGCTGCTGCCGTCTGCATCGGACTTCTCCGAAACCGTGGAGGGTGTGGAGGACTTGGGTGTCAGGCGGCCCGTGAGGTTTTTCACCATGTCGGAGATGTCCATGAGTGCACTCTCCCGCAGAGGCGATGCCACCGGATCGGCCACACTGGACACCAGCGGCTTGTTCTTGGACTTGGTCAAGTCAATGGGCTGGTCGCTGTTTTCGTAGTAGTAGCGGTCGATGGCGTCGGCCTGCTTCGCAGGGGTGGCGGGGCACACCGGCTTGTCCAGCATGCTATTGCTGATCCTGTACAGCATCGCCAGTGGGTCCAGCGAGGGGCTCACGGGCTTGGACACCTTGCCTAGGTGCGTGTTCATGATGGACTGCAAAGCGCTCAGCGGGTTGATGAAGGAAGGCTCCGGCGAGTGGTCCGTGATGATCCCCAGGTTGCTGCAGCCATTGGTGACCTTTGCCTTGAGAGGCTCTGTGCCATTCGGGGTGTGAACGTCCAGCGGTCCCTCCTTTTTGGCCTTCCCGGTATCGGCCTCAGGGCCCTTCTTCTGTGGTTTGCTACTGACTTCCTCCGTTTTAGGGAAGTCTTTATTCTCTTTTGCTACGGGGGACCCAGCCTTGGTAGGGGAGCTCTTCTCCCTCTCGGGGGGTCTCTCTTCCTTCTTGATGCTGACCTTGCCCGTGACCTTCTCCACCAGCTCCTCCATGGCAGACACGTTGCTCTTGTGCGGTGGGGGCGGCGTGAGGCTCCCTGGGGAGTGCAGGAGGGCATTGTGCTCGGCGGAGGACAGCGACTTCACGCCGCCGGCGTAGGATGGCTGCACCTGCACGCTCTGCACAGCTGCAGGCAGTGGCTTCACGGTGCCCGGCAGCTGGTAGGCTGCATGGATGCTGGGGTAGCCACCCCACGAGGGTGTGCCGTTCTGGGCTTTGCTAATGGCCGTGGACACGGTATTCTCGAGGGACTTGAGAATGTCCACCCCTCCCTTGGGGCTGTCGTCCAGGTCCTCCTCACGCAGGTACGGGTACAGGGTGCTGGGCTCAAACTTCTCCGAGCTGTCCTCGCTCTCCTCCTTGATCTTCTCCGCGTCACCGGCCACTGGCACCTTCTCCTTCTCCGGCTCCTTCTTTTCTTCAGAAGCCGCGGACCCCGCGGGAGAGTCGGGCTGCTTTTTGATGCCGGAGGAGGCCGGCAGCCGCGTGTGGGTGGTGGGCGGCAGGGGAATGGACTGGATCTTCTCTTCCACCACGGGGTCCAGCACCAGCTGCTTGCCCTTCTTGGAGGCCGAGGTGGTCACTTTGAGGAAGTGCCCGGTGACCATCATGTGGGCGGTGAGCTGCTGCAGGGTGTCGTGGGAGCTGCCGCACTCCATGCACTTGAGGATCTGCGCCTTGCGGGCCTCGAACTGCCAGGTGTAGCTGGCGCCATTCTGGTAGCCGTAGCGGTTATTGGGCGTGACATACGGGTTCGCCGCTTTCTGATCCTTGGCCGACTCACTCAGGGCCACCTCTGTGGCCATTCCTGCCACCTCGGGGGAGCAGGGGGGCGCCAGGTCCTGCAGCGCCCGCTTTTTGGTGGAGGGGACCAGTTTGGTGATGGCTGGCACTGGCTCCTTCAGAGGCACTTTCTGGTAATGCTTGGTTTTGATCATGTGGACGCTGAGGTCCTGCAAGGACTCGAACGAGTGTCCACAGTACATGCACTTCAGCACCTTCTGGGCGTCCTCCTTCCCCTCCATCTCCATCAGGGAGCGCTTCCTGGGCTTGGACCACCGCTTGGTCTTCTCGGAGTCCTTGTCCCTGTTGTCGTCGCGGTAGTGGCCCGTCTCGTTCATGTGCACTGTCAGTTCCACCAGCGTGTCGTATGCGGCGCTGCAGTCTTTGCACCGGAACTTGCTGGCGCCAGTGAAGACAGAGCCGTAGAGCTTGTTGTTCTGGCGGTAGAGCTGCACAGTGCTGAACAGGCTGGGCTCGGGGAGCAGCCCGTACGAGGACGTCTGCTGCAGCGTCTTGGCCAGGGCGGCCTGGTGCCAGTCGTACCCCGAGCTGCTGCTGGTACTGGTGGTACTGCTGTGGCTGGTGCTGGAGCTGCAGCTGGTGCTGGGCGTGCTCGTGGTGGGGCCGGTCGTGCTGGCGGGGCAGGCGGGGGTCGTGGGGGCGGGGGCGGAGCTCTCCTTCTGGCTGGCATCGTTGGTGCTGGTGGTGGAACACGACTTCTTTAAATCCAGAGCTAAGCTGGACCAGCAGGACTCAGAGAACAAGTTTGCATACACAGCTTTGATCTGTGCCAGGCTGTCCTGGGGGTACGAGACGCCGTCGGGACACTGCGGATCCTCCTTCTCTTCTCGAGAGGAAGAGCCTTTGAAATGGGCCAGCTGGTCGCTGCTCTCGCTGAAGGGCGACCCGTAGCCAGCGTCCTGGTTAGTGGCAGAGCTGACCGGAGAGTTCTGGTAGCTCTGAGCCTCTTTGATCTCCGTCTCTTCATTGCACACGTACTCGCTTTCCTGAATGTCCAAAGACAGCCCGTCATCCTCCACGTGCTCTTCATCTATTTCTGCTGCCTTCAATTCTTCCTCAGGAACATAAGCTGGGAGAGAAAAATGAAACCCAGTTAGAAGTAAAGCATCCTCAAGGACGCAGCCTCCCCAGCAGTTAGATGATCTTTAAAAAAATATTTTTCAGCCGAGCTCCCAGGACACAAGGCTACCGCAACTTTATACATCTACCCTTTTGCAGGAGGTTAAGTTTCAAAAGGTGCTGGGCCCTCCTGAGCGACTGTGTCTTTAGCAAAGGAGCCTGAACTAGAGGATGATGTCCCGTGCTCTTCCCAAAGATGTCAGTTTGACCCTTGCAGTCTGGTGGGAAGGGTGGGGACGTGGGACTCCAGCCACCTCCTGCCAAGTACCCCTCCTATAGGCTGTTCTCTCCATAAGTGACGCATGAGTCCCCTCATGACTTCCACGTGGCAAATATTTGTAAACGCCCACCAGGCAGGACCTGGTGATCAATTTTTAGAGCAAGATACTCAGAGACAGTATTATATAGTTTCCATAAATAAAAATATTCCTCAATAGCAAGCAATAAAAACACTCTGGTCTTCACCAAAAACAAGAACACAACACAGCACCACCAATCTCCTGCTTGGACAGGGCAAAGCATCACCCACATGGGGCTACCAGACAGATGGCAAAAGCCATGGTTGTTCACCACTGCCCACAGCAGCCTCATTTACTGCAACCAAAGCTGGAAAGCACCGAAGTATCCACTGCTGGCTGGAGGGATGAACCCGTGTGGCCTATCCACACTGTGGACCATGATGTCGCTCAGCACTGGAAAGGGGGTTCCATGCACTGCAATGCGATGCCCCTTGAGTGCAGAGTGCACAGTGAAGGGAGGCCTCACTAAAGGACACGCACTGCACGGCCCACCTCACATGGGGGTCTGAGAGCTGCCACAGTCATAGAGAAAGAAAGCAGATTGGCGGTGGGTGCTGGGAGAAGGAGGGGATGGGAGCTGTTGTTTGGTGGGGACGGAGTTTCGGTCTGGGAAGATGAGAACATTCTGGAGATAGAGGGTGCTGATGGCTGCAGAATATGAGTGCTCTTAATGCCACAAAACTGTGCTCGTACAAGGGTCACTTACACATTATAAACATCTGATCACAATAAAAACTGTTCAATTATAAAAGGCCAACGGTCCACACTCCATCTGCCTACTACAGGCCCACCACTGTGCAGCAGAGCGATGTAATGGGCTGACAGCAGCGCTTTCCAGAGGGGCCTGCAGGATACAGCAGTGGTCCCATGGATGAGGCTGTAGGCCACAGACGCCGAGATGCCTGCAGGACACTTCAGATCCTTTACTCTGCGACACATCTGCCTAATTCCCAAGGGGAGATGACTGCATGTGACACTGCCTACACTTCGTTGATCAAGGTTTTTTTACTGATTTTTCCCTTTTTGAGGGAACAACTAGCTGGACTAGAGTTCCATCAACAACTTGGGATATTTGGGATTAAGCTATTTTGCAGAAAATCCCTATTAAAATGCATTGATCTGACCTAAAAGGGGTGTCTCATGAAATATCATCATTCATTATCAATCATCACAGCCAGGGCCTAAGGGAACACGGCAAAGAGCACACACGTTTCCAGGGAGGACTGACAGGAGCGACAGGAAACACCTCGGCTGCCCAAAGGGAGATGCCAGGGGCGGGGCAGCCCTGTGAGAGCCTCAGCACCTGCAAACACAGGCCTTCACATTCTAGTGGCAGCCAGTACTCTCAGGCATATGCACAATCACGTGTACACACGAGCACACACACACACACACACACAATGAGAGACGACTGAATCGGCCATGTGGAGCGTCTCTTCTAGCTCAGGCCCTCCCAAGTGCTTGCACACACTGCCGTTTCCTGCACATGCCTCAGCCCCACCTCCAGTGAGAGCGGAAGGCAATCTGCACACCTGTGTTCACGTGTTTCACGGTGGTATATGGACAGCAGTCTACTAGCAAACCCAGGCATCACAGTCCTGTTCATACCGTGCTGTGAGTGTGGAAAATACCCAATCATGGAAGACCCCAGGCCTCAACTACAGACATCAACATCTGGGGAATGCTCTAGATGATTCTGACTCTCCTGTGAAATATAACACTCATAAAATTAAAAGAGAGTTGCCAAGTTCAGGCGACTGTCATTTGCCGGTAGTTACTAAAGGTTTAGGATGGCCCAGTTCTGAGGGTTCACCGTTGGGGCCCAGGCACGCCACTTTAAGAACCACTGGTCAGACTCGTCAGCTTTGAACCAGCCTTGCCTGGGCCACCGTGGCTTGGGCCCCAAGGTGCAGCTCCTCGGTGGACTCGGAGGGTGACTGAGAAGGCTGCAGTGTGTGCTGGGTGGGACAGTGCCCGAGTCAGGCGGAAGGCCCAGCTTTACGGTGTTGGGAGGCCTGAGCATGTGCTGGCCCAGGCCCCTCCCATCATGTGCCCTCAGACAGTTCCTTCTTTGGAGATCTACTATAGGAAAGTGCCTCATGGCTTTCATCGACCCGTCTTTGTGAAGGGGAGTTTCATGGCTTGGTCACTAACGCGAAGGAAACATGTCGCTTGACTCGGATCTGCTCAGTTCGGGGAGCCCGTCACTGCTGGCCTGCTGCTCTGTGTGCCTCTGCCCCAGCCACGGCCCACCCCACAATAGGCAGCCACCTGAGTGTGCTGATAAGTGACTCTGTGATCGTCGGCCTGGGCTGCCACATCCACATACCGTAGATGGGCCGGCCTGACCAACAGAACTTCCTTTCTCCCAGTTCTGGAGACGGCAATCCCAGGTTAAGGCCTGGCAGGATTTGGTTTCTGGTGAGGCCTCTCCCTGGCTTGAGGAGGGCAGCTCCCTCCCTGAATGGCTCTTCTTCCAGCATGTGGACAGAGAGAGCTCTTGCACTTCCCCTAAGGCCACCATGTTGGATGAGGGCCCTGCCCTGTGACCCCATTTAATGTTGATTACTTCCTACAGGCCTCTTCAAATACAGCCACGATGGGAGTCAGGGCTCCACACATGAATGAAGGGGACACAACTCCGTCCACAGCAGGCTTTCATCTCAACTCTGAAAACACAGAAATGGGAAACCTGCTATCACGCCTCCAGGGTATGTTCAACACTGGCCAATCCTCGTCCTCATTGCTGGAGCAGGCGCCCACAAAGGATGAGGGGCTGCATCTCAGGGCCGGGCCCTGCATCAGGACCACAAGATGATGGCCTCTTCCCCCACCATCCCACACTCTTATCCTCCTGGCAGGCGCAGAGCGTCAACCACACCAGACTCCATTCGGGCCGTCTTCCTCCAAGACAATCCGTTCTGCGCCCCGGAAGTTCCTAGGCTGAGCTAAAATGCATCTCATTGCCAATCTGTGTCAGAACAGACTGGACCTCAAAGATCCACAGAACGAGAAGGCCCACCTAAGAGGCCATCTTTCCAGCAAGCTGTTTCCTTACGCAGATGCCCATGGCCCTTTGTGGGCTCCAGGGTGTGTGGATGTGGAGGATGGGGGGGCATCCATAAAGTCCCTGCCCCGCTGCACTCATGTCCCAGGGAAGAAACAAAGCAGGGTGATCAGGCAGCGTGTGACTGGGTGGGCAGGGACACTTTTGGAAGGGAGGGAGCCCCAGTGTGGACAAAGGTAAAGGCTGGCCCCCGCCCGTTCAGGCTCTCCCTGCCCGCGGCCAGCATGCCCACTTTCCAGATGTCATCTGGAGGCAGCTTCTCACTCCCTACCTGGCTGCGCCTGTGAGCAGCATGTGGCCCTGTCCCTCATCTCAAACCCTCAGTGCCTGCTTCCCTTCCCTGTTCTGAGCTGCCCCATCCCCCAGGTCTGCCTCCTGCTGTTGCCCATCCTTTCTGTAGCCTCTCTCTGGCCAATCTCACCTTCTCCACAACCCCAGTGCCTGTGCCCACCACAGCCATGGGCACCCCTGAACACCTGCCAGACACAGGCCCATCAGGGAGGATGCCTGTCATGCCGCCCCCATGGTGTTCAGGGCCTGGCCCTGTGTGGGCCCGATGGAAGGAGCCCCACTGTTCTGACACAGACCTAATGTGACACGCTGCTCCACATCGCACCTCAGTTGTGTGCAAACAATATGACACCCCACCGCCCCCTCCAGCACCCTCCTCCTCAAAACAACAGCATGCTCTCTCCTCCTTCTGAATCTCTAGATTCAGACGTTACTGAATGAACCCAAATGAGAGGATCTGAGCCAGAAAAGCAGCACAATCCTCAAAGCCTCCTGGTCCTCAGGCCCCCAACTAACCTGGCCCGCGCTGATCACCAGCTGTGGCAAGAGCCTCCCAATGTCCCCAACTGACCTCCCTCTACTCCTGGTCTCCTATATTCTCCCTTCCAGCAGATGCTCTGCTCCCGACGACCCTGAGTTCAAGCCTTTGTTGAAGCTGTGAGTCCTAGGCAGGGTGTCTGGACCCTCACAGCTGCCCCACCTGTGCCCAGCCCTCCGTGCCCTGCCCACCCCATCTATCTGGTCCCAGGAAGCCCTTTCCTAGGGGAGGAGTGCCCGGTCTGGATGCCAGCCCTCCCCCACTCTCTGCCTGGTGCAAGCTACTGGGACCTCAACCCTCCTATCTCCTTATGCCACCCTCTCAATCCCCTCACAGAATTCACCACTCCCAGAAGAATCCGGAGCTGTTATCTGTCTATCCTCTTCATCAAGCTATGAACTCATTCACTCAACTAACATAGCACAAGCTCATGTGCCTCTGGGTTGAGTATTTTCATCCCATTGCCTCATTTAATTCTCATCACCCTCCAAGCTAAGTATCACTGAAACACCTATTCCACAGGAAAGAGAACAGAGTCTCGGGAAGGCTGACCGACTTCCCCAAAGGAACACAGCAAACAAATGGTGACACACGATTTGAAAGTGAGGCAGCTGACTCCCAGCCCCAGCTCTTCCCCTTTGCCACTATTGGGACCAAGTGATTTTCTTTAGTCTCACTAAGATGTGGATGCCAGAGAAGATATGGAGTTCATGTTTTTGAATGAATTAATGGTCAAAAGTAGTTCTGTATTAAGTATTTACAACAGCCACTATGTGCCAGCCATGGTGTTGTAAATGAGAGAATCTCAAAGAAAACGAGTAAAGGCAAAGAAATATGAAAACATTGATACTCTTTACCCTAGTCATTTTCGTTTTTGAAGTTAGCCTAAGAAGTTAATATGAAATGCAGAAAAAGCTTCATGCACAAAGATGTCCCTTATACAAGATGTTCTTTTACACACATAAAACTTACCACCATCTAAATCTTCAACAATAAGGAGTAGTTACATAAACTAGAGTTTATTTCCAGGATGCAGCATCCTTCAAACATAAGAAAGTATGTTTTCACGGCACGGAGGAAGTCATTAAATGAAAAAAGCAAAAGACAACATTATATACACGGAACAGTGAAAAAGCCTTTTCAAAGAATGTAACAGTAGGTTTTTTCCTAGATAAGGACTACATGGGTTATCTGAGTGAAGTGGTTCTTGAGAAGTATCTGGATTTTCGAAATCTTCTTCAATATTTTCAGTTCAGCCACCATGGACCAGCCATTGAACACCATCACTGGAATGAATTAGCTAGAAGCAAACTTTCACAGAACGTCTACCAGCCATAGCCGCAGCCCCCAGTCAGATCCTGGGAACTGTAGAGCACAGAGAGTGGCACGGCCCAGCCTGGGGCAGGCATATTGGGAAAGGCTTTATTGTTACTTTGTTTGAATGTTAAAAATGAAAGGGTGTTGGAAGGATCGGGGATGCAGATGGTGTCTGGGTTGAGAACGTGACCAGGCCCCTGCCCCACGCTGCTGGAGAGGGTGCCCTGGGATGCTCTGCCCCAGTTCCCCCAAGTCTCTGACCACAGCGGCCACTTCCCATCTTCCTCCTGCTCCAGCTCCTCAATTCCACAGCCACTCCAGGGCATTCTCCATCCACCCTTCCCACGGGAGGGGCTGCAGAGTCTGACAAACCGGAGGCCAGGTGGCCCAGAGCCTTTCCCACAGCAGCTCAACCCACACACGCCACCATGTTAGGCCTTAGCTGATGGGGTTTGGTCACTGCTGTCCTTTCCCTGAGCCTTCTGGCATTTATACATTTCTCATATACTCTTCCAGTTTATTTAAATAATCCCGATGATCTTATATTTTTCTGCGATTTTACTATTCTACTATGTTCTTCTAGGTCGTCATACCTGTTTTATTTAACTAGCTAACTTTTTCACTCTAACTTCCAAGAGATGCGAGGAAGCACAAACCTTCAAGACAGGTGGGAGGGCAGCCTGCTCTCCACCCCACATGACTGGGCACCTTTTCTCACTGGCCCAAACCCGCCCTCCTGACTCCAAGCAGCTCTCCGTCCTCCTTAGATAAAGCACATCCCCAGCATTCTCCCACCACACCTGTCCAGGGGTCCGGAGGCTGAAATGCTGGTCAGGGTGGCATCTTGTCTGAGGCTCTTATGACCATGGAAGGGAAGATTCTTTGGGACAGCCACCGACGTTAGTGGGTGCAAGGGACTCAACGGTCCCACAGACAGAGATAGGCAAGAGGGAGTCCCATGAAAGACTCTATATTAAATCCGTAACTGACTGCCAGCCTCACCTTACCCTCTTCCTCCATCACTCCAAGATCCTTCAAGGACTGGCTTAGTTCCAAGGACCCAATAATAATAAAAATAATAATAGTAACTGGAGCCACAGCACCACCAAGGGACGACCACCTGCAACAGCCAGCACCAGACAACCGGCGCTTCTGATCTGCCCCCTCACAGCTGAGCAGCCAAGGACCTTCCCAAGGCTCAACCGGGCAGCAGCACGCCAGGCTCCAGGCAGCCTCTGCCTGCCTCCATGCCTGGTCCTTTCAACACAATGCGCTGAGCCTTCCAGTTCGGTTGCACCCCCATTCCCCTAACAAGGGCCCACACCCTTCCAAAACCAGGTGGCAGGCAGAGAGCACCGGCAGCCCAAGGCCAGAACCCCTCAGCAGGACCAAAAATCAACAGTTTCATTTTAAGAGTTTAGGACCTGGGGAGAAGAAGGTGGAGGGAGAAATTCCAACCAAGAACCCAAGGTGCCTGCAAACAAGAAGAGTACAACAAGCCCAACACCTTGGGCTCCGTATCAGGCACAGGAGTGCTTCAATTTTGCTAAGTCTGTATCAGGGAGGAATGTGCCAAACCACTTTGGGAAGCCAGCCCTCCACCCCCGGGCTATACCTGTCACACACAGCAAGTTCCACTAATCCACCCTGGATGTGAGCAGGGGTGATCCAAAGGGGTGCTCCTCAGGAGCCTGGGCCTGAAAAGACAGAGCTGGGCTGGGACTGCCGCCCCAGTGGTTCGCCTTTACGGGGCTTACACTAGCATGGCCATTGCAGTGATTTCTCTACTAGAACAGACCCCCCTACTACCCACCCCATTAGCATGGCAGAAGGAGAGAGACATGGAAGGTATGGATTTGTTGTCTGGAGACCTTGGCAGGAGCCCAGGCTCAAAGAGGTGCACGCAGTATGACCCAATATGCTCACTCACTCCTTGGGACCTTGGTTTCCCCACTGGTTCAATCAATTGTCCTCACTGGAGCAATGTCTTTCGGGGTTATAGGAAGTATTTACGGCAATAACAGAATCATCACCACCAATATTTAGCCCAGCTGTGCTGCTTGTCAGCTGCTATGATCTGAACGTTTGCACCCTCGCCCCCAAATTCCTATGTTGAAACCTAACTCCCCAAGGTAATGGTCGTAGGAGGAAGGGCCTTTAGGAGGTCACCAGGAAAGAGCCCTCAAGAACGGCATGAGTGTTTTTATTTTTAAAAAGGCTCCAGAGAGTTGCCTCCCCCTTCCCTCACGTGAGGACACAGTGAGATGACACCATCCATGCACAGGAGGCAGGCCCTTACCAGACCCTGGATCTGCTGTGCCTTGATCTCCCCCTCCCAGGCCCAAAACTCTGAGTAATACATGTCTGTGGCTCACAGTCCACACATGGTCACATAGTCCACCGTGCTATGTTACTACGACAGCCCCAAGGAACCAGGACGCCTGCTCCTCCTCTTCCTCACACCCTGCAGACTCACAGAATGAATGAGAAACGTCCTGCACACTGACGTGCCAGTGTCCCGTGGCTATGGGGACCTGCTTAGCCTCATGCCACTCAAGCTACTCCTAATACCAAATAAATGGGAACTACGGGAACAAAATAACGATAAGCCCATCCCGATAAAGCTGACCCAGCACCAGTCTCAACTGTTGTGTAGATGGTGCTCTGACAGTCAGATGTGAAATTCGGGCCACAGACTGGCTGGGCCCTGCTTGTTCTTCTTTTCCCTGTCCCTGACCTTCAGAGGCTTTGCTGCCGAAGAACAAAGGCAGGGAGGGAGAGGTTGGGAAACGCAAACCAGGCAGAAATGCTGTTCCTTGTGAACAGCTCTTTGGAGGCCTGACGGAGGAGGTGGTGGACACAAAGGACAGTAAGGTTAGGAAAGTCTGTCTACCCAAGCTCATCTTCTCTCTAGCACATGTGAGAGCTGGCTGTGAAAGAGGAATGGGTGTTCAGAAGTGACAAACACAAAACTCGGGTCTTCAGTCCCTGCTTGGTGACTGCCTTACAGTAATACCAAATTTCACTATTGTATTACCACCTGGTGAAACTACATAATCTTACCAAATTACATGTTTATCTACATCAAACTATTTTTCAGACTGGCAAATGTGATATCCATGAACAGATGGCCATTATATCAAAACACACTTACTCCAAGGGGCCAATTCACAAAAGGGGCCCCCTACACCTAAGTGATGAATGTACAGCTTCGATTTGTTGTAGAATCTTACAAAACACACTTTCTTTCAAATTTATAATTGATCACTCATAAAGAAACGTCACCTTCGTTATGGAGGGAGCAGGTGGTTTTGATGAACGTTAGAATATAAGGGGAAACGAATAATGCAGAGACAGCAGACATAGGCAGAGCCCAGCCCTTCCTCATCAGAAAACAAGGTAAAAATACAATATATGTACTAATTTACTAACATCATTCTAATTTCTGGCAGGAAGGCTGACACCCTGCCAAGCAAAGCCGAAATGCCACTTTTGCTCTAACATGATAGAAACAAAAATTTTCCTATTACTTTGGCAAATTTTAGTTGCCTGATACCAATCATTAATGTACTGGTTTGCTTAAGCATTTGATTTATAACGAAACTATTTTATGTACTTAAAACACAATAGATGATGGATGCACCAAAATTTCAGAAATCACCACTAAAGAACTTATTCATGTACAATGAAAAATAAATAGAAATATAATTTAAATATATATATATTATTACGGTGATTATATGTACATAATAAACCAGTAAATGTTAAAAAAATAGAAACCATTTATAAGAATTTCAGAGTCTGCACATAAAATGACCTGACTTTTCCCAATTCTAATTTTAATTAGGAATCCACAGGTAACTGTTTTAAATAAACATAATTTCTTCTTTCTCTCACTGCCCCCGAATTCAATTTCAAGCTAAGTGGGGGAAAAGAAAACTAATTTAAGACCCTCTTGCTGTTCCCAATAAGCACTTTATGTGTTAATCTTTTGTCTAAAGTTTGTCAACAACGTACTTAACAAGAGCACAAATCAGAGCTTAAACCATAACTTAGAATATGAAAAACTCTGATTTTCAGTGGTGTCAGGAAGAAAAAGAGGATATTATATGAGAATCTTAAAAAATTAAAAGAAGTTAAAGTGAGAAGAGCAAAACGCAAGTGGCACTTCCATGCACCTGAGACAGCGCTTGGCTATTTCCTGATGACTGGTGTGCAAGTTCACTAAGGTGGTGGAAATGTTCTCTTATTCCAGAAACAAAGCTAGTCATCCCCACGATGTGCACACTCCATGGCCTGCACTCAAAACATCAGATGATGTCAGCTTTTACCCCACATCTGGGGATAAATGAATCCCACTCTAAGGCAGTCTGATGAGTCTGGGTCTACACCAGGTTCCAACTTCGTATTATCTGACCCCCTGAAAATAAAAAAGGACTTTCATCAGCCAAGGTAGGGCTCACCCCAGCGAGAAACATTTAGAAATCCAGAGAGGAGACTTGTACATGGCATAGCTCTGCAAATGGCTAAAATGAGTCTAAAGAAACACAACTCAGATTAAGTACCGACTCATTCTCTGACTACATGCCGCCAGCCATCACCAGGAATTACAAACGAACGTCGCCAAATCTACTGCTGCCTCGTAACCCAGCTACCTTTACAGCACTGCGCACTGTCCTCTTGGAAAACTTTTACAGAGTGTACTCCTGAAAGGTAAACTTCTACAGGCCTTTCTGAGGGTCTCAGAGCATGGGAGTGAGAGATCAAGAAGCAAAGGGGTCTTCCACAGTGTCCGAAACCTACAAAGACTTACCTCTCAGAAACATGTCTCCATTTTAAAAGCCAGTATCTTATTCTCATAAACACACAGGATTCAGAAAAGAAATGGGAATGGCAATCCCCAGGCCATCGCAGTGTGGATGTAGCCTGGTGGCAAGGGTGTGTGCCATGCCCCCGTGCTACGACTGATGAGAGCCTAGCACTGACCTCCGGCACAGTTGGGAGAACTTTCATCTTTAAAAGTGGTCACAAGCATAAATTATTTACCAGTGGGATGAACCCTGAGCTAACACATCCTGCATAATTGTTTCTGTACTTGACTGGAAACCAAATACAGGGTTACATAACACTTGACTTTTATTTAAATCCCTTTAGTAACAATATTTGGTGTCTGAATCAAAAGTCATATCAACCCTATCATGACAGAAAAGAATATTATCTCTCTTAATAATTAGGTTTATTTTTACTATTATCAGTGAATTCTCATAATTGCTTTCCAAGATGCCTTTTTAAAAAAATTTACTTTGGCAGACAGACAGACAGACAAAGATAGACATAACAACTTACAAGTTTAGCTAATTATTTGTGACAATCCTTTGTTTTCATTACAAGCTACAATTTTCTAAAAATCTCTTGTTTTCACTATAAACTACAGTTTTCTAAAAATCTTTAGTTCTTACAGGTACGAATGTGCTGGAATATATTATAATATTTGCAGAAATGCTTATTTCTAATGATGAACCTATCAGAATATCCTTCACCAGGTGAATGAATACAATGTTTTAGCCTAAAAGATTTTTATAAGAGGTGGCTCATGAAAGTCACCACCTCTGCATTTTCTCCACTACACCCTCACCGTTGGCATCACCAGCACCCCCACCATCACCCACCCCGACCTCACAAAAATCTGATGAATGAGTAAGCTTGAAAACAGTAACTGCAGTGTAGAATTCTTCTTTTACAATTACTTATAGAAATAAATGACATTTTTCCCATCAAATAAAACAAAGACTTCCAAACATCATTTTTGCTATTTCTTTTTGTGTCAAAACAGCTTTGCCATCACTCCCCCACCCTTCCTGAGCCTAGCAGGATGGCGCAGAATGTGACAGTGTGAGCGTGTACAGCGTGTCCAGCCATCGGGGGACACGCAGGCACCCTACAGACGGCAAGGAACCGTCTGAACCAGCAGGCACCAGCAGCACGGGAGGAGGCACCACCAGCGTCACACGCACGCAGTGTGGGTGAGTGTGCGAGAGCACGCATGTGTGTGCACATAGGTGTGAGTGTGCGTGTGTGTGGGTGTGAATAAAAAATTTTAAATTATATAGCCCCTACCACTCCCAAAATGGAAATGGGACAACTGGATCTTATGGTTAGACGTTATGTTTTAATTAAATCTTGTTAATATTTTTTTGTCATAAAATGTGCCTTCTGGATGCCAATGGGTCCCTAAAGATACGCTGTCATCCTGAGCAACATGAAATTCTGTGTGTTCTAATGCGAGTGGACATGAGGCAATGTATACGGTCCCTGTTAGAGCCTCATGTGACAACAGCAATGTGTGACCTGACGGTTTACAGTGTCAATACACACACACACAGTCTGAAAAGCATTCTCATCTCTAACAAAAATGAGGGGGGGCTGGGAACAAGGGGTAATTATATGAGGCACAAACATTGTATCTTTAGTAAATTAGATAAAAATTATATTTCTCAATTCGTAGCCCAACATTGTTTAAAACATCTTTGTTTCTTTAAAGGAAACAAGACTCACTCTAGTCAACAGTCATTTTTAAGGGTGGGTGAGAAGTGACAGCTGTATTTGTTTTTTAATGGCTAAATGTAGTACAGTTCCAAATCCCCTTGAGTCTTAATAACACTGGTTCTGAGCAGCTAGGTTTGTATTCTCCCCAAACTTGCATCTTAATCTGTACCCCAGTTATGCACAGAGTAAAGGTGTTTTCTTAACCATCCTGTTTTATATTCTATAAGAGGTGAGCACTCCCAGAATGCTGCCTCATTGTTACCGTTGCTCTGTGGATAGATGAACAAGTGTGGGTGCTTTGCTAAAGAGCTGAAGCGACAATAGAAGAATGGCTTCCCCAAACATGCTCTGCCTTCTAAAAGTGAGCTTCAAATCTATCCTGAAAAATCTAGCAGACACCGCAAATATCCACACATACTATGGAACATCCACGCACCCCATCTCTGCCTCCTTGGTGGCAAAACATCCTGATGAAAAGCAGAAGGCGTGTCCTTTTCATAAAAGATGCTCAGCTTTTGCAGCGTTCCCAAAGTTGGATGTCCGGAATCACTGGGATATTCATTTAATATAACAGGCCAGCTGACTAGATGTTTCCATTTCTAACTCCTCGGGATATTAAATAACAGTCTACATGACAGAAAGGTAGTGATACTGGAAAATGCAACGTACAAATGCAGCATTTTAGAATGAAAGTATGTTGAACAACCCACATTAACATACTGGGATTGACAAAGATGCTATGGGACACGTATTCCCCTTGCTAGATAACCTGATATTCTCTCTAGAAGGAGAGTACATGCATAGGGATACAGTGACAAGGAATTGAGTTCCAATTTAAATTCTTTTTAAATAGCACTAGCAAGCCAAGTGAAATGGCTCTTCTTCACATTAACAACTTAAAGAAGTGACTCTCTAGGCAAAGAGAAGGCCACTCTGAAAGAGGATTATTTCTAATTACACAGAAATGAATAAAATGCCAGTTCTCCTTCCTCCCTTTAAGTTTTAGCAGAGTCCTAAGAATCTAGTAGAATCACCCTGCGGTTTTGCCCAGCTGAAGATAAGCCTGGCAGGGGAGCCCATTAGAGGGGAGCACACAGATCCCTGGCCCCTCCTCCCCTCTTTCCCTCTCGTCCTCCCTGAGAATGAAAAGAGCACGTTATTAGCAAAGGTCTGCAAGGGAGACCCAGGCGCCTTGTGTGCTGGCGCAGTTCTGCAGGATTCTCATCTCTGAGACCTGTGTGCTCTTCCTCTCCTATCTGATAAACTATACATCCGAGCATTCTCATTAGGGCTCCCATCACCAAAGGGAGTGGAGATGAATCAGTCTATGCCCCCTCCCCTCTCTGCTCTGTCGAGATGATTTCATTGAAATGTTCATTTTCATCCCTGCTGGCAACATTGGAATGGAAGTATTTAACCTGTTTCCATTACTTATACAAATTACCATTATGGAGTAGGACAGATGTTAGAATCACGCCACATAACTGACTTCCATACATTCTTTACAGGAAGCGAGAGGAGAAGGAAGGCAGCTAGATCATATTATCCAGGCTCAATAATGTTCTCTCTGTTACCAGATTCATTAACTTCGCGCATCAGCATTTCACTTTCTTTCTTCGTGGAAATTCCCAGGCTAGCTGGACTCATTTAATTTGGAGAGAGAAACCTTTGTCAGTGATAATGTTTTGATCAGGTGCATTAAGGGGGTGGGGAGGGGACCAGGAAGCTGGAAAGGAGGAGGGGCAAGAAGAAAGAAGAGGGGGAAGAGGAAACAACCTTGTTGAAAATGCTACCTTCCCAACATGAATGATAAAAGAGAAGTCAGTTAGAGATGCGGGGACTCAAAGATGGCTGTCACTTCAGATAGGCACGGGCACAACTCACCTAGACAGGTGACACTTTGGTGGAGCAAAATCCTGCTGCATTATTGAGCACACCGGGGATAGGGCTCAGGAAGACACAGGCCCAGGGTGCCTGGGGCACCTAGAGAAGTGAATTCAGCAGGTGAGTGGATTTCACTCTTCATTTGCATCCTGGAGTGAAGCGAGAAAGTTTCCTGGCTAAAAAGATGGAAGAGGGTGCTTCAGTCCTAGTCTGGGTTCAAGCCTCAAGCATTCTTCGCAGCATTCTTCCCTGATATATCCAAAGGAGAGGCTGGATGCCCACATAACGAGGGGATATGTGGGGCCTTTACGCTAGTCATTACCTGCATTTTAAAAAAATGTAGGAAAACCTAGTCTAAGGACATTTTCTCCAATTTCTTCTGAATGGCTGCCTGCGAAGTCCCTGAGTCCAGCTCTCAAGCACGTCTCTGGACGCTGACTATACGTGGGATTCCTGGATAATGCTCAAGGTTTGGGCAACACAATTTCTAAAATAAATGATGCGTTCATGGAACATAAGCAACAAACAAATTCTACTCCATTTGTTTCTGCAGGGAAGTCTTTCTTACTGAGACAGCGGAAGCGAGCACAGACCCTCAATTTGCAACTTTTAACTTCATCGCCATGGTTCTCTTTCCTTTCGGCCTCCTGTGGTTCTACCCATGAAAATGCTTGGAGAACAATGTTGAGCACGCTTCACTTAATGAAAAAAGAGAGGCAAAGGAAAGATTCAGCAAAAAAGAAGACCACACTAAAAAAACCTAAACTACACCATGGGAGTGGGTTAAAAAGTGGAAGTTCTTAAAGTCAAGTCAGAGTAGGAAAAAGGATGCTTGATGCTAACAGTTCCTAAATACTCATGACAGTAGCCGGAAAGAAAAAAGTATACACATGCAAATATATTCTCTATGATCATAAGCAGCAATTTTTTTCAGTGGCAATACTGAAATCTAATCTCAAATAGGAAGAAAATATATTCTTGGATAATGATCCATCTGGATAGAGAAGGGTGTTTTCCGAGCACACTTGTAATTTATTTGGGAGGACTATATTTGAGAGAAAAAAATTGTTTGTTCTTGGATAAACATTTCATACCCACAGAATATCTGCTCAACCAGCATTATGCTTTGCAATAAAATGTCACTAATAATAACAGGTTAATATCCACTGAACCCTTCCTCTGGACCAGGCACCATTGTAAGTACTCTACACGTATGAACTGTGTTAGCTTCTTACCAACACTATAAGGGAAATCCTATTTCACTCTCTGTTCCCATATGAGGAAACAGGCACAGAGGTTAAGTGAGGTGCCCCAGGCCACACCACTGCTAAGACACGGAGCAGGAGCTTTCCTTAGATGGTCCACCCCAGAGCCAGGTTCCTGATATGCAACCATAATGTCCCAATGGGCCATCTCTACCGGCAACTGTAAGTGGCATGAATTTAGAACTGATTCCAACTTCAGAACAGGCTGTTTGTAAAATCACGTCTTTGTTTACATGAAGGTCAACAAAACTGGTCTTGTGTAGTCCTCCCTAAAAGTTCTGGTCACATGTATCTGCCATGACAGGCTACAGAGGACAGCATTTTCAGGACTGCCATTTATGGGATGGCTGCAAAGTCCTGTCGGAATCTGTTTCCAGCCACGTCGACCCAGGCCCCATCACAGAGACAGAAGGTAACGGTGGCTGCTGGGAGCCCGGGGAGCTGGGAACAAGGGGTACTGTTTAATGGGTACAGAGTTTCAGCTTAGTTTGAGAAGATGAGAAAGTTCTGGAAATGCATGGGGTGGTGATGGCTACACAACAATGCAAATGTACTTAATGCCACTGCACTGCACATTTAATCATGGTTAATATGATAATTGTATATATCATATCAATTTTTTACATTTTACCACAACAGAAAAATGGGGGGACCAAAAAGCATCTGTTTCCAACCACACCAGCCAGGCTCCCTCTATGGAGTCAACTCTGCTCCACCCGACAGCTGCCCTCCAACAAACATTCTCCAGCATCACCACCTGCAAGCCTTCAGGGCCCTCCCCCAACATTCCCCACACCCAGTGGCCACTTAATCACAGCACAGGGGAGGTAACCCCGGGTTTAGTGCTCTGTCCTCCTGCTGGGCCAGGTCTCCTTGAGCACAGAACAACATCTTAGTGGACCTTGGATCCTGGCAGCTAGCATGGTGCCTGGAACAAAGTAAACGTTCCATAACTACAGGCTGGATAATGAATTAAAGAATGAGCAGGCGCTGCAGGTAATCCAAAGCAAACTGATGCAGATAAACACACGGAGGCTGTGCCTTTTTTCCATACATGTGATGTAAATTTCCATGTGGCCCAATCACCTGGGAAGGTGAACTCTGCTGTATTAGAGCAGAAGTACTTCTTTTATCAAGCTCTAGTATAAAATACTTGTTTAAAGAGACTTGAAAAAAACCGTATTTCCAGTATGCTGGCCACCTAGCACATGTGGCAGTCAACAAGAAGCCTCACTGTCGTCAATCAAACACAGTTCTTCCCAAGTTCTGAAGGCCCTGATGATTTGACTGTGAATAGGAACAACACATCAACTGGAATCACAAAGGGAAGAAAATGGGGTGGAAAAGGGAAAAACAGCCACTCTGAAATCCTGTCTCAGAAGATCCATCTTTCCTGAGTCGTGCCTCCCGTTAAATCCGTAAGAATATCTGTCAGAGACATCCTGCTACACCATTTGGCTGATGTCAAACCTAAATAAACCAGATCAGAAAACCAGCAAGTGGCAGGAGGGAAATGAATGGGCACAGAGCAGTCTCACTGTAACTCGCATGGTTTGCTCGCTGATTTTTTGGGGAGGGGGAGGAGGGAAGTCGTGGCAATCACTGCAGTCATTTGCAGTACTAATGTCCAATTCAGCCTCCTTTCATTCCCCTGATTTAGGTGGTCAGAGTGGTTTCGTAGCCGACACAGGGAAGCTGCGCTGTTTAGCAGGCAGTTTAATGGGAAACTGGCAGTCTTATTTCTTTTCTAGATTTGGTTTGTCACTAGGTCTCCATTACATGCCACTCAGCTTTGATGTCTTTGGACAGGACTGATCAAAAGATGTCATTTGACCTACACAGCATGGCAGAAACTTGGAGAAGTCTCATAAAGCGACACTCTGGCTGTAAATAAAATGACATTATTATTTCCTCTCTCCTATCATGTAGAAAAGCCAATTATGGTAATGCACTGCATGTCAATGAAAATACAGCAATCTTTTTGGAGCAGCGACTGCAGGCATCAGTACTGCGACTCTCCTTCCTGGGAAAATTTGCCCATTGGAAAATGAAGAGGAAGGGGGTGATAGATGTCTTAAAGACGGTTAATAAAATCCTGGACAGCCAAGAAAAGTGCAAGTCAGCAAAACAATTGGAAGTGCAAAATGCAAACTGTTAAGTTTCCAAATTATCTAATAATTTAATCTTTGGTGATTTATATTCTGTCACCAAAATGGCCAGTATCATGTCCTGCATTTCTTAGCATTTGACTGACAGGAAGGGCGATTTATAGTGCTAATAACCCCCTTCAAACCCACTTCTTCTAAGCAAGCTGACTCAGAGGGGAGGGGGAATTCTGACCTTGTCCCTGAGATTCATTTAGAAGTTGCAGTCATGAGGGTGTACTGCTGTCTGCCCTGTGTAGAGGAGACGATGTAAAATGTCACACCAGATACTCTGCCGCTATTGTTTCAGAATGCCCGATTTTATGCATTTCCACTTGTGCAAAACATTCACCATCTTCCTCCTACTCAAGCATGTGTCAGAACTGAATATGCAGACGAAAGGTCTCTCTCCCTCTTTTCAGAAGCATTTCTGACAGCCAGCATCATTTCTGTAACAAACGGCTATCATTTAACAGTACATGCTCATTCACTCAGCTCAGGAAAGAACTGAACTCCTTCCCTGTCCTTTATCGCCTCCATTCCTGATGTCTCCCCCTAATTCAGAGACACTCGAAGCCTATTGCCTGTGATGAGCTTCAGGACCCACTGGCGCTGTCCCACCACTGTAAGCGCTCTGGAGGTAATGAGCAGCCTTCCATCTCCTTGAATCCCATCTCTGGTTCTCACTCCATGCTAAACCTCTGAAGGAACCCTTGCCATGAAGCCCACACACAGTGTGGCGGCTTGACTCCATGGTCTGTGGGTGAGATGGGGTCTGTGTGTTCTCTGACCATCCTATGAGTCCAAGATGCAGCATCGACCTGCTTTGGTTGGCATCATTTCTTCAAGTTGGGAAAAGACCGCTTCAGAGCAGACTTCTCAGGATTACGGGCAGAGCTGCAATGTAAAATGAGGCTTCCTCCCAGGGGACACATTTTATATTTCTGTAATCACGGTGTACATTCATTTTAACAAAACATAGAGCCATGCAATTTGTGTCCATTGAGATCAAGGAAATAAAGCAATTTTCAGAGCTACTAAGTCTATAATAGGAATAAAAACTTTTTGCCTATGTCAGAAAATTTTCAAAATGCTCTTGTTTGTGTAAAAGAAATTTCATTACGACAAGTCATTTCTAAGCATATATTGCAACCACATCTTTTTCCCCTGCAATTTAATTTTGGTGCATAATATAGAGCAGATTAAATTGAGAAGCTCCATCAAATTTTAGTAACTTTAAATAATATTCTTTATGTCAATACTACCAGGGGCTTAACAAGACCTGACATTTGTAAGGCTACAAATTGCACCGAATACATTCCCAGGGAGTCCCCGCCAGGACTCAGCACCCAACTCCTGCAGGTGATCTATAGGAGACCATAACTATAGTTCTTGACTCAAGCACCATCAATTGCAATCTGCAGGTGGTAGGTGAAAGAAAATTTAAGCTGTTCAATTTTAGTGCCACTTTTTGGCTTTCAAAAGACATCCTTATGTTTCAAGAGAATATAAGACTGTGACCTGTTTTCCTAAACTCTGTTGTGCTTCCTGAGGACTGCATTAATTACTATTACTTCTACATACAAGTTGGATTTCTGTTCATGAATACTCCAGCCAAGGTTTGTAAGCAACTCGCACCCCCTGAAGCTGCTGCCTCATTATATGGGGACCTATGTTATCTGCACATAAACTCAATGAGAAGGAACTCTATGAATTCTTCTTTTTACATGGAGGCCTAGTATTATCTACAATCTATAAATCAAACCACTGAATTTAAGTCGGGAGGCTTTCCTCAAAAAGCTACTGTTTGATCTGTTCCTTACTTGAAAAGAGAACTCTAGAACAGATGAGTTGACTTCGACAGCTAAGTGTGAAGACAGGGTGAGGCCCTAGCACTGGGCTGCAACACCACATGTGTATCATGGGCCATGGGCTGTCACCCTTCTAGTAACCCCTTGTCCGATGGGACGGCATCGATCACTCACCTGGGGATGGGGGCCTCTGTGGTCTAGGCTCAGGACACCAAAAGAGGTGAGCAGCACAGGTCTCTGCAGTAATAAAATGCCAGTATCACTTGCTTTAATTAAGAGTTTCCAGCAGGGTACAGTGGCTCACGCTTGTAATCCTAGTACTTTGGGAAGCTGAGGCAGGTGGATTACCTGAGCTCAGGAGTTCAAGACCAGCCTGGGCAATGCGGTGAAACCCCGTCTCTACTAAAAAAATACAAAAAAGTAGCTCGGCATGGCAGCATGTGCCTGTAATCCCAGCTACTTGGGAGGCTGAGGCAGGAGAATGGCTAGAACCTGGGAGGCGGAGGTTGCAGTGGGCTGAGATCAAGCCACTGCATTCCAGCCTGGATGACAGAGTGAGACTCCATCTCAGAAAAAAAAAAAAAACGGAAAGAAAAGGAAAGGAAAAGAATTGTAAGTGGCTCACAGTTCAAAAACAAAACACACCAAAACAAAGAGTTTCATGCAGATCTCATTCAACCTCAGGCTAGAAGACTCAGTGCTTTCCAAAGAACACTTTTTAAAACTGATTTGCAAATCCGACAAGAAAAACAAAAACCGTCTATTGTTAAGCAATCCCAGAAAAGTGCATTTCAGTAAATATAAGTACTTTATTGCCTTTTAGGTGGGAATTCATGAGCTTCGTGTAAGGGGGGAAATATTAAACTCATCATCAGATAAGAAAAATTACAAAGCAGTTGTGTATCTCTGAGCTTTGAAGGAGTCTCGTCTAGAAAGTGAGAAGTAACGAGATGGGAGAGAAGCAGATTTATCCACCGGCTATTTCATTCTCTACCCCAATATTGAATTTTATGTGGGGAATCTAGGAGTTTAAAAGCTTCACATTTTTGTGTAATAAAAAAGAAATACAATATCCTGTTGCTATGCACATGACACTTTATGCAGGAAAGAAAACCATTCTCCTCGGCTATTCTTTGAAATACGACCTAAGACGTCATTTAATTTTTGAAAACCCTAAGGTCATGTAACACACTTTCTCTGTCATTTGTAAGTACATTAACTCAGTGGCCACACGACAGTGAAATTATGATAATGGGTTGCTAAAATGGGTCAGGCAGGCATTGCATTTCATGTTAGCTTCAAACAACCATCAGGACGCAGCCCAAATCAAATATGACAGTAGAAAAGCAGAGTTTACTTTTCTTAAAGTGTTTCTACTTACTCAAGCACACATACATGATGAGCCAAAGGCACCCCACCTCAGTGAACTGCAAGAAATATTCCACTCAAACACAGATTTCTCTTACTTTTTTTGCTTTAAAACTCACAGATGATGAGTTAAAAGGGAAAGAAGAGGTCAAAGTGGGCTCCTTACCAAAACATTTCTCTTCCACGGTCCAAGGTTTGAACAAGTGGGATCAAATTCTCCATGTAAAATTGCTCTATCCAATTAAAATATTTTAAAACAGAAGCATATTTAACATATCAATTTAAGCCAAAAAAAATCTCTTTTAATAACACTTGTTTTGTGCTGAACTTTTGTGAGAAATGAGAAGAAACAGAAAGTAGAAATTTATTTTGCTGTGTATAGTACATCTTTGCCTAAAATGTAATTGAGCAAAAAGATACCTAGAATTCATAACTAGAAATGTTTGTCTCCTCAATCTCAAAAAAAAAAAAAAATCCCCACAAAATAACAGATTTGACACTAAAGTTTAAGAACAAACTTTTAAAAAGACATTTAAGAAGGCACGCCCTGATGAGCTTATCGTGACCTGCTTCTGTAACCCCGTATCTACGCAGTTCCTTCCCTTGAATGCACTGGCTGGCCTTCAGTTGGCCCAGGTACCATGCTCCTAATTCAGGAGACCCTGTCAAAGAACCCCACCTCACAGCGCAATCACCTTCGGCTCAGAAGAAGTTGCTAACTACTGATGTATCAGAGTGCAATTCCTTTAATAGCCCTTTCCCTTTCTTCTCCTTCTCCTACACTTAAAAAGAAAAAATGTGTCAGTGTAATAGTTCCTGGGAGAACTCTAAGTATGAGACTGATGAACACAAAGGCACAGCAACACCACCCGCATGCAGCAGTTATCTGAATGGCAGAGAATAATTGCTCAAATAATTATTTTGATAGAAGCCAGCTGAAAGCTTCTACAGTGTATTTTACTATCCCCGTTAAGGGTAAACTATCCATTTCAGATATATGCTATCCACGAACGTATTTACTGGATGACATTTTGTTTTCCATTTCTTTTCGGAAAAATAATCATATCAAAAAACAGGACTTTAAGAGGGCAGCCAGTTAAATATAGTTTTAACATATACGTCTGATTATTGGACTCTAATCTTAAAAATGAGTGGTACTATGTGATCCTGTGGCAATCTCTCCAGTCTATAAAATAACACTGTACTTATACAGCAAGAGAAGAAACATAAAGGATATTCTGGACTATTCCATGGTTAGTATCAGCTTCAGCTCCTTGAAACGGGTGAAGTTGACCGACAATGGAATGTAGTATAACTACAGTAGCCTTGAGCAAAGACACAATTATAGCTGAAAAGCATCTTAGACGCCTGACTGTTGCTAGCATCGTGGTATAAATCAACAATTGCATCTTTCCTTTCCCTCTGCAGTTTCCTCCCCTCCAAATTCAAACCAGAGAATCTTCCAGTATCAAAAACGTGGTAAAAGGTCATTTTGTTTTCCTCAATTCCATAAAAAGAGTGTAGCTAGATCTGACATGCATATGTAAATCAGCTCAAAAAACACTGATTTTCCTTCATACTAAATTATTGTATCTGTACGAAATGTTGATACAAACACCACAGCTAACAAAAAATACCATCTTTGTGGTTTAGTCCCAAGATGAAATAAGAAACACAGACATAACGAACATGGTTACCGTCTCTTGTCACCATCACTAAAGCAAGCCACTTCCTTAACTGAGTAGTACATACTTAAATCAATTTAATTGTGTTAAGAATTACGAATGCTAACATTCACTTGCAAGAAAACGGATTTATAAAATATACAACATGGTATCAGAGAATATATTGATTATCGATAACTTATTTATACTGATATTTCACACAAAACAAATGGGTGTATCTCTCAGACTGAGAAAGAACAAAGGTGACAGAAGATTATTGAAACGGCAGTGATGTAAATGGAAGTGCAGGTAGATCCTGCACTTATAGCATTTCATGGTCCTCAAAAAGGTGTCGTAAGTCAAAGCAATAAAAGTTGAATTTGATTTCACCCTAGAAATAATGTTAGCTTGCTAGATTATATTCCAGATGATTTCATGCCCTTTATTTAAAAAGAAAAAAAAGATATGACCACGAGTAATATATTTAATCAAATATTTAATGAACCTGCATACTGAATAATGTGAAGCTTCCTGACGCGCACACACACACACATTGACCGTGGAGGCAGCATGGCTTAATATAAAAAGCTCTGGACTGTTACCCAGAAAACTGAACTCTTAATCATACAGCAGACATGGTTGGAAAACTTGAAGAGGGTCCATCATCTACCCTGAGTCTCCGTGCCTCATCAGTAAAAGTGGCAGAGTTGGAGCAGATGATCTCTAAAACCTCTTGTAACCTGAAAATGTTCTCTGAGCCCCTTGAAGGCCAGAAGCACGATGCCATGTACAGGACACAGACGGCTAAGAAGTGGGCCCAGCAGGGCCCCACAGGGCACCAGTGGACTCTCTCAAAGTGATACACTGAGCATAGGAATGACAAATGCTGGGGGCACCGTGGAGGCAGTGCTCCAGCCTCCCAGGAGGAAGAGGGGGTGGTAAGAAAGGCTTTTCAAGGAGAAGAATGGAGCTCCCAAACAGATTTCAAAAGGCAGAGGAAGAACAGGAAAGACGCTGAGAAGAGGGACTACATAAAGGGAGGCATGGCCACCAGAGACTGTGTGGCACTTGGAAACAGAGAAGTGCCTTGATGCCATTTCAGAGTAAAGACTGCATTTGCTTTTGTTATAACAGGGCCACTCTTGAGGTGGGTTATATGCTTAATGCAAATATATTTTAAAGAGACTAAATTATATTTTCTCAGGCTTAAAAGAACAAACCTGATGGTCCTAGCCAAGAGGCCAACTGACAATTTACATTTATATCGTAAGCCTGTAAGTCACACTCTCTATGTCTATACAGGCCATAGTCTGTGTAGCACCTGTAACAATGCTTAGCATACACTTGGTGAATATCTGTTGAATAGACAAAAGAATATAGAAAAGCGTATACAGTTGTCTTTAATATGACTCAATGTCATGTAGTACAACATAGTACCTTACTTCATCATTCCTGTCATGGTTTTTTGTTTGTTTTGTGTTTTTTATAGTATCACTGAAGAGGAAGACAATTCCTTAAGGTCTACAGGTGACTACAATCTCCAGTAAGCTATTGCAGCAAAATAAATGCTTTCTGAGAAATCAGGAGTTTTGCTTCACCAATCTCTTATTTCAGTGTAAATTTCCTTCAAAACGAAAGCCTGAGACCAGTTTTGCATCTCTCAACTGGCTCTGAGAGTGTCAGCTTTTTCAGGCCACCATCTCACTGAAACCAGCAGCTTCCCCCTGCACTCTGAAGTCACACCAGGCACAACCCCTACCTCCTGGAGAGAACATAGGTCAGTCCTCCAACTCTTCCTTCTCAACACCAAAAGCCTCAAGGGTTTGGCTTGAATGATGGCAAAATGCCCTGTGAGCTGTAGCTACTTATTTGCTTGTTCATTACACTTTAAGTTGATTTGTAAGGTTATCCTATACGGAAATTAACATGCACCCCTGACGTCAAAACTCTCATTTGATTTCAAATACCCAAAAGCAAGTCTTTACATTTCAGCCAAAGGTCCTACAGCATTCAAATGATGACAGCAGCTCTTAGAAGTGCACTGCGACTTTCTCTTATTAGTCATTTAAGAACTGAATACACTATGGAAGTATAAAATGAGAAATTATGTTGTAAACAAGATACAACCAGAAGCCTTGAAGGAAGCCACAGAGAACTCACAGGCTGTGCATGTGACAGTCTGGGCAGCAGCCCCTGCTGAAGGCAGTGGCCACCCTCTCGCTCTGTGGCTGTGATGAGTAACTGAGGCTCTCTCACCTCTGGTTGTCTCATCAAAGGTTGAGCTGATGGTGGTGGTGCATGGGTCAGGTCATGTATCAAAGATGCCAGTATGAGCTGCCAAGACTCCTGACATTCTTTAGAGAATGTCTTCCTGAAAAGAAATGACTGTTGTCCTTCAAAAGAATCACCCTGGGAAGGCCATAAATTTGTTACAATGATGTTGCCATGAGTCAAAGCATTTCTGGAACGTCTCTATGGCAGAATTAGACAGCAAGCAGGTCTCTTAAGAGATACAGTTCTCTTACCTACCATCCCAAATCCTCCACCCTTTTCCATCTCTCCCTTCATCTTCCTACTTGGCCAGGTAGCAGGCCTTAGGGTTATCTGCCAACAGTCAGGCCCTGCTCCTCCAAGTACATCGTGGAATTAGACTTCTCTGTCTCCTTGGGAGGAGATGTGACCAATGAAAGGTGAGAGGAGGTGATACAGGTTCACTTCTGGGGGAATCCACGTACATCCCACCACACTCCTCCCCTGCCACAGCCTCCGGCAGCAGCAACGTTCCTGATGGTAGGCGCTGTCAGCCTGGGTGCCATGGGAGGACGGCATGAAGGGTCCAGAGATGGACACAGAGGATGGGCAAGAACTCAAGCTCAGGGGCTTGCAGCCACAGAGATCTAGGGGGGTGTTCCTGGAGCCGCTGCATCCTGACGGGCACAGCCCTCCCACTCCTGCCTCCCCCAGGTCATGGGGTTGGGTGGCGAAGCAGCTCCTTGGGCTGAGGCCCCTGGGGAAGGAACCTGGGGCTGGCTGAAGAGAGCGGTCACAGGGAGGGGGAAACTCAGGTGGAGATCCGCAGCCAGGAAAAAAGGACACGCGGCCCATGGATTAAGAAATTTCCACCCATTTTCCTTTGACATTAGAGCTCCTTTAAAGAGAGTCGGTATAAAACTAAGAGAGCACCTGAAGTCAAGCAGCCTGTGGATACCTCAAACATGGGGAGGTAAGGCTTCCCTGGTATACCACCACCATGGCTGGAAGCTTGGGTCTGATGCCTGGGCATTCAACCAAGGCGTGTTTCACATCAATGTCGAGTGAAGGAGCCACAAAGGCAAAACTGAGGGGCATCCAGGAAACGCCCAGTGAAAAGGCTGGGGCGGTGGTCCTCCCCTTCCCTCCCCCACTCTGCCCTCTGCACACCTTTATGAAGATCAGCCAGCAGCTGTCTGTGTCTCTCTAGTGCAGGACAGACAGCCTGAACTTTATGCACAGTACCGGGGTATGAGAAAATAGAAGGGAAAGATGACTTCGTTCACAGACGCAGACAGAGATTCTGCTGGTGCTCTTCTGCATATTCCAAAACCGTTTACTGAGCTTCTGCTGCTTGGCACGAGACTACTTCTGCAGGGAATACAAGATGAAGACGGTCTTTGTCTTTACAGAACTTAAAGGTAGGATGTGAAAAAAGGATACCCTCAATCCATTTTAATACACAACAAAATGCTGTAAGCAACATCCTAGAGTTATAGGAGAATGCTGGAGAAAATGCAAAAGCAGGAGAGATTTTTCTTTTGTCTAGGAAGATAAAAATAAATATTTGCTATTGAAATGAATTCACATGTTAGTGACCAAAGGCCAGGGAAGTACGAGAAGCCGCAGGCTAAGAGACTGGCCTGGGGCACAGAAAAAACCCCTCCGGGGCCAGGCCTGCCCTCATTCGTGCATTTGTTCATTTATTCACTTACTAATTCAAAGATTAGGAAGAGGATGGCTGAATCATGGGCCGATAGCTGCCATGAAGTACAGAGCTGACTTGAGACCTGAAAGGCATCAGTATAAAGGGCTGCATGGAGCTGGGACATCACACACACTCAAGAAGTGAAAGTTGATGTCATGTATCCAGAGAGGTTTCCCTTCCAGAAGCAATTCGGCAATTAAAAGTACGCATACTCTTTGACCCCAGGATACCCTACTTTTATATCCTTGGAAATAAAAGCACCCATAGGTAAACCCAGCAGCACTGTTTGGGTTGATCCACAGCCTAGACATCCACCAATAAGGTACAGTAATATATCCCCTGAGTTGCAGGGGCTACATTATACAGTTTTTTTTTTCTTCTACATACACACATCCAGTATAAAATTCAATTTATAAATTTGGCACAGTAAAAGATTAACAATTATAATAAAATAGAACAACTATAACTAGGTACTGTAATAAAAGTTTAATGAATGGAGTCTCTCTCTCTCTCAAAGTATCACACTTTACTCACCCTTCTTCTTCTGTGATCTCTTGATTTGATAACCAAGACAGCTAATAAGTGACTAATGGGGGCAAGTGGCATGTACAGTGTAGACACTGCCGGGCAAAGGGGTGATTTGTGTCCTGGGAGGGACCGTGTAGGACTGTGAACAATTTCATCACACTATGCAGAATGGTGCACAATTCAAAACGTATGCATCTATTTCTGGAATTTTCTGTTTCATGTTTTTGGACAATGGTTGGCTGCCTGTGGGTGAATAAAATTGTAAAAAGCAAAACTGAGGATAAGCGGGGTGGCTACTGCGATGGCCACTCACATGGGCTGGCCACACCTCGGAGAGTCTGCAACCTGAAACAGAGTGAGTGAAATCTCTCTCTGGAGCAATGATCGTGACTTATTTTTAAGTGCGAAAATCAAAACTGTGCAGCAATGAATTCATATTGTAGAAAATAAAGAAAACTCCACACACATTCATATATTTTAATAGACCTGTGTGAGCACAAAGAAAGGTGAGGAAGGCAGAACCAGGCAGCTCCTGGTGGTTACCTTGGGGGAAGGAGAAAAATGAAATGGACAAAGGGCAAAAGATCAGTGACCTTCTTCGGCCTTTTCTTATGAAATGTCAATACTTTCTTTATTATATAACTTTATATTACTATTTTCTAAGTATGCATTTTTATAATTTTTTTAAAATAAAGAGTTAAGACTATGTGAATAAATAACAGCTGGCACTGACATCAGCACTGGCATCATCAGCATCACCACACCTTTGCCATCGTCAATGGATGGCACAGTCACGTACCCTGATCTTCACTGGGAGCTCAAGTGAGGAGGCACTCCTGGGTGGTGACTCTAGGATGGTGTTTTTCTCACTGAGGGCCGATTACTTATTAGTGGATCATGAAATCAATTCTGTGGCATCTTTTTAATAAAATAGAAAAGTTGGCAACCTCGCCTATAGTAAAATCTAGCATGTTTCTGACACACTGACACCCACATTTATATACTATATCATCATGGAAAATATATTTATTACAGAAAGTCATTCTCTAGGAGAAAAAATTTTTTCCTTTTGCCTAAATAAAGAAATCTTTATTTTTCTTGAGACCTGCAAAGCTTAGTTTCTTGTATTTATAAAGTATGCAAATACTTGTAACTTTACGCAAAAGTGATCTAACCTTTGTACCAAATCATTCCCATGAGCACTTACTGAAAGCAACAGTTATTACGTGTGAGATTTTAAGTGTGAAACAAGTATATATGGGTGCACATGAGAGACAAGCTCCTATAGGAGACACTAGAGATGTTATTTCAGTACAAAACAAACATCACTTGGGGGTGGGGTACTTGCAGAGAGCACCCTGACATTATGTACCATGTCCACTCCATCAACACATCCCAACAAAACCTGTGTGGTCACGGTGGAGGAGCACAGAGAAATGGTCCCTGTACTGGCCTTCACACACTGCAGTGAAGCTGCAGACACCGCGTCACGCTCAGGCAAGAGAGAGTCTCCCAGACAGAGGAGCAGCATCCGGCAGATGGATCCTAGGAGCACGTCCAGGCCGCCTCCAGAGCACTGCTCGACAGGCCAGGAATTCCTCTCTTCCCTCTCTGCTAAGAGTCCAGACGCCCCCTCTAATGATGAAGCTGTGACATCCACAGTCACATGTGCAGTCCCGGTTCTAAGCACGCCGCAATCCTATCATTTACCTTACACAATAGCTCTATCATTTACAAAGAAACTGAGGCAGGTGAGGCACCCAAGCTCACAGAGCTAGAGGGTAGCAGAGCTTCTGTTACCACAGGAACACATGTAACACAATTAAGGTGATGAGTGGCGTTTGAATCCATGAGGAGGAGGAAGGGAGTGTACAAACATTCTGGCCTGATGCTTCCTCATCAGGAATACCAAATCAGAGAGATCCCCGAGGCAAAAGCAAAGTGGTTCATTAATTCATCTGCAGATACCAGCCTTTTTTTTTTTTTTTTTTTTTTTGTCTACTAACACCAAGTTTCTTAAAGCAACTGAAGACTAAATTTTTAAATGAAAAATTTATTAAATTAGTAACTTATAAAATATCCTCAGATGATTCTTAAAAACATTTTCTCATAGAAAGTTGTATTAGCCCAAGCACTTGCTCTTATTAATAGGTTAAACTCTTACTTTCTCTGCCTTATCCTAGCCAAGATTCTGAAATATGGGCAGAATTATGTGTGGGTTTTTTATTTTTTTGTTTTGGCACATCATGAGAAGAGGGATGGCATAGAACAGCAATAAAAAGGACCCATCTCTTAAAAAAAGTTTAGCATCTTCTGCGTACATTAAGGTTTTTGGTAAATGTTTCAAATGAATTACTGCAAAACAAAGGAAATCACATGCTCTTTGGGGCCTTGAGTGATCTGTCAATGAAGGAGGTTAGCTCATTAATGATCCCCCAATTGAAGGTCAATTTGATAAAGCTCTTTAGCTGTCTTCTTTAAAACTCCAACAAACAGAAGTATGGGGCCCTTTCATGAGCAATGCAGATATAGTAGGGTGTTTCACATACATCTCTGAAGCAATAAATACACATCACCACTATTTTTTTATTAAACAGGCAATACAATCAAGTTAACTAAGTATTTTAAAAAGAACAGCATTTCCCCACATATCTATCATAAGTAAAAATACTTCACCTGAAATCTCAAAACTTAAAGATTAAAAAAAAAATCTTAATTCCAAGCATAAAAATGCTCCAAGCTACCTAGCTAGCTGTGGTTTGTATCTGGGCGTGGAACAGGTAAAATGCACAGCATGGAGATGTTTGTGTATGCACATAACACATGTTGCTTCAGGAATTACCCAAAAACTTCATATTGCATATAGTCATGAAAATTACTAAAATCACTAAAAATTTCAGACAGAAACAACAATTTAAAGAAGAAATGAGATTCTTTTCTCCACATTTCTTTCATCTAATTCATGAATCACTAAAATGATGTTTATAGGAAGACATTTATAGAAAATTCCAGTGAATTGCCCTTCAGTTGCCAGTTCTGGCTTTCACTGTGAACACTAACACACAGATATCAAGACATCTCTTCCTTCTCCATTTTGTGGCATTTTTCACAGGAGAAGGTGGAAATATCCAGTAAAGGCAATGATATTATATCTAATTTAAGGCCAGGGAAAGTAGACTCAGTTTAGGCTTCAGAATAACCACACAGACACACACACACACACACATACCCCTCTACCATGGGTCATGTGGTTCAGAAACCTCTGCGACTAGGCTGATCTGCTATGACCAGACCTGGAACACTGATCTGTCTGATTTCTGGGCTTCAGTGATTCAAAATTAACAATGAACAGCTCCCCTGCTACCAAAAACTGCTTTACAATAAAGCAATGACACAATGCCTGTCAATGATAAGCAATACTACTGCTGAAAATTAATTCCTCTTAAAGAAGTCATACTCCTTATGATTGCATAGTTAGACTGATAATAGATCTTTTTAAAAAAATTGTTATTAAAAGCATAGAAATATCTGTTTCCACTGTAATAGTTTTAGTTGCCTATTTAAAGTCATCTGAGTGTCTTTATTCATTAAAGTGTTATCGTTCTTGCCTTGGCCAATATCCCTATGAAAATAGCTCCCAAATTAAATTCCTAATAAATTAAGTTAATCATTCACCTTCATTAAGTAATTTAATTTCTTTAGTGAGCAATAAATAGTTCTGATGACATTCTTCTAGGACATAAGTACAAATGTTATTTTTCTTCATTAGCTCAGTCTCTTCCTGAGTACAAGAAGTAAAATACACATGCAAAAACGTGGTGTATTTGTTATTTGTTGTTTTTGTAACTGCAGCAGCACTGCAACAATTCCACTGTGTTTACAGAAATCAAACAATTCAGGCAGCTGTGTTCAAGGAAAAGTAATTTCCTAGAAATCTTTAAAACTGGACTTTAATTTTTCATTTATGTCCAATCTACATGCATATATTTTAACAATCGAGAAAAATCACACAGGTACTAAAAAATACAAGCAGCATTTTCCTAGGACTATTATTAGATATTGTATCATACATAAAATCAAAAACAGTTACATTTTTTTAAAGTGACAATTGGCTCGTATTGTATCCCCAGCTATGTTTGGGGGGAAAATGATTGGTTAGAAAATATAAGTTATTACCTATAAGTGTAAATAGCATGTTACCTGTATTTAGCATATTTGTTTCCTATTGAGCTAAACGTACCCTGGTGGTCAAATTCACACATTTAAGTAACATTTCCTACAGCACTACCAGGCATGGAAGAGCAGCATACCACCTCCATGGAGGTGTGAAAATGAAAAACTAGAGGTGAACAGGCAGACGTGAATTCAACCAGACCCACATATGCTGAAGCAACACAGTGAGTGTTCTCCTCTTTCAAATGCAGTATTAGAGAAAGCATCCCAGATGGTAGAGGAGGAAGAAAGGAAATATACATGTCAGAGGAACAGAACCAAATTTTTTCCAGCAAATTCAACTCAAAGGATACATACATTAAAACAGATACAGAAGGTGTGTTTCACCATTGAGAGACTATATGCAAAATTGTTTCCACAAAATAATTAAAGAATGCATGCTATCAATGATTGAAAGTATATCATGAAGTAAAATCGCAACTATTCAGAACCCCAATGAGGAGTATTTTTTGAAGGCTAGATTTTCTGAATAATTGGAAGTTTACCCTTTTAAACAGAATTTTATAAAAATGTTTAAACACTGGAAAAATCTACATAAAATCTTCATGCTTTTGCCACACTATTTAAAGCATACTGAATAAAATTAAAATTCTCTAACAACTAGAAATAAAACCTATGAACCATCAGTGATAACCACAAATGGGTGAAGAACTATTCTAAGAAAAGGTTGACAGTGCTGTGCTTTTCATATTATTTATTATTTTGCTATAGTTTTTTTTCCCTCTTTTCTCCCTTATATTAGGTCATCTGCTATCATTTCTCCTGTTATCTGTGTGTCTTTTCCCACTTCCAATTTACTACTTTTAATTTATTGTAGCCTAGAAGATACTCATGAATATTAGAACTGTGTGTAACAGAACAATAAAATTTAAATAATCATTGAAAACCTGGAGATATTGTCTATGAGTAAATAACAAATTCAGTACATGGACTTTTCATGCTCAGTGTCTTTCGATCCCTTCTTAGCTCTGATCTAGAAAAATAAAGACGGTAATTAATTGGTTTCCGTATAGATGAGGTTTTACTGTGTTTCAAAAATATATTTTTGTTAATGTCTCAAATCCTTATTTATGTACTATCATACTTGGAAAAGCATCCTGTAGTCCCATTAAGCAGTGGTATTCCCTTTCAACAGACAGAGAAGAAATGGGTGGCTGCAAGAGACACATTTATTAAAACTGAGCAAAAACATGACTGTCAATTCCTTGCTTTAACTTCTAAAACACAGTAGCAAACCAAGATTTAATTTTCATTTTTAAAACCAAATAGAAGCATGAAAAGAGGGGATGATTATTTTTTATTAGGTTAAAGATGACCCCGAAAAACTACCCAAAACACACGAATACTGCAGTCAATGCTCTGTCAGGCCCAGGCTGGGGGCTAAAAGATCTCCAGATTACGCAACAGCAATTCGCCTGCGCAGCGGCAACTGCAAACCCATAACATTTCACATGTTTTTAAAGATTCTCTCACCACTACGAGATAACACTGATCTGAAAAACTGTGGATATTTTACAAAGCAGCACATCTGAAAGATATTCACAAAAGGCCTTCCCCAAAACTGCGGACTCTGAGAAAACGAGGAAGATTTCATTATGAACACACCTTTTCACTCAGCTCCTTTCCCTCGCTTCCTGAGCCCTCTATCTAGTGGGCACTTTTTATTTTCACATCCAGTTGCTTTCACTATTTCACTGTGTTTACGCCCCTTTTCCTCCCAATTCACTCTGAAAAGATTTCACTTTTTAAACAGTCAGCCTTTACAGACTTGAAGATGGTTTCCTTTTCCAGCGTAAATAACCCCAGTATCTCACTGATTCTACACCAGCCAAGTAAAATTTCTGCTTCCCAAACCTCCGCTGAATAGCGGGAGTTCTGATACTGCTGCAGCCCGGGCTGTGTTTAACCATTGATTCTTTAGAGATAAAGAAGATGCTTTAAGGCATCACTGCCAACTGATATTTGACTTTTAAAAAACCTCAAAATCCCCCATTAATTCATCAATGCTGAAGAGCTAAGGTATTTCCTCAAAACAGAAGGGCCACAAGACAAAGTCATGAGAACAAAGTACTAAAACACAGCACTAAATCTAGCTACCACATACAAAGGTAAACAACAGCATCTGCTAACACAAACATAAATAAATGGATAAATAACAGAATAATAAATAAATAAATAACCTAGGAGATTACTTTTGAAAAAACTCACAAAACGTTATAGTAGCCAGTAAAATAAGATTCGAATAAACTTGAAAATATACCAATGTTATTTTTAGAATGGGAAATTTACCACTATAAAGATGCTGAGTATTCCAGAATTCATTTATTAATTAAATATCATTTCAGTCCAATCCCCCAAGGTATGACAAAAATGATTCTAAAGTTTGTTTAGGAGAACAGAAAAAAATAGTCATTGAAAACAGAAAAGCAGTGGGCACAGCGGGTGGGTGGAAAGCTATATTCTTTAAATTGTATTTTATAGATACAGTACTTAAAACAAGGGAACACAGGGCAAGAACAGAGGCAGACTGATCATTGAAATCAAAGTGAAATTTGAAAGACAACCCCAAATACACACACATACACATATGTCTATATTCTTGGTGTACAATGAAGGTAGCATTTAGAATTTCAATTAGGAAGGAAAGATTTTTAAATAAATGGCATTTAGAAAAATAACAAAGTGAGATGCCCTCCTCACACCAAAATTAATTTTAGATATATCAAATACTTAAATATAAAACAACTCATGAAAATAAAACCGAATATTTATATAATCTTGAAAATTGGAAGGCACCTTTAAACATCACTTTAAAAGCAGAAACTATGCAAGAAAGGACCAATTAAACTACATAAAAACAACTCAATATATCAAAAAATGCCATAACCCAGAGATATGCACGTCACTGGTGGGACTGAAAATGTGCACAACCGTCCCAGAAGGCCAGTTGGCAGTACATGCACCAAAATAATTTAAAACATCCAAAACCTTTGACCTGGTAATTCTACTTGTGGGATTTATCAAGGAAATGATGAGACTATGCCCAAGATATACATACAAAGATATTAATTACACAGTGGTTTACAGCTGTGAAAGTGGGAGAAAACCACACTTCCAACAATGGTTGATTTCTCCAGCGATTTGTGCGTAACAACAAAATGGGATACTATACAAGCACTGAAAATGACAAAGACAGAGCTAGACAAATAGATAGATAGATAAGATAGAGACAGACAGATAGATAGATAGACATTAATAGATCTGTATAGGAAGTGATCCAGAAGAATATACACCCAAATATCAATTTTGGTAATTTCTGGATGATGAGATTGGAAATAAGTTTCATTAATTTTTAAATTTTTTTCTTTGTTCAAGTTTTTCTAAAATAAGCCTGTATCACTTGCATAATCTTAAAAGACAACAGAAGGTGGGAAAAACACCACAAACTATTTTTATTTCATGTCAAACCAAAGGGACTCATCTGCAACTACAGAGATACTAAAGCAATGAGTTAACACCTTTGTTATAGCTTTTCCAAATGAGTAAGATGACTGAACAAAGCAACAGAAAATGGAGCAAATAACATGATCAAAAATAATTCAAAAAGGAAAAAAATACATTGGTCTCATAAAATATATGGAAAAATTGTTCCCCCACACCTGTAATCTCAGAAATGCAAGCTGAAACAACACGACTTCACAGTAACTAAATTGGCAAAGATTGTCAAATTTAAAAATACCCATGCTGGCGACAGTCCAGAAACATGATCGTTTTCATGTACTAGAAATGGAAAGGTAGATGGACACATGTTGAAGGCAGGTTTGCAGTAGGTGCCGAAGCTTGACAAAGCAATCTCAAAAACAAACAAACAAACAAACAAAAACCCTAAAGAAAGAATAGTGAAAACGTGTAAAGAATTGTGTAAAAAGCTGTTCACCATTTAGTGAGTGAAAAAGCAAGCCAATAAATACTACCATCACCCCATCTTTGTTTTAAGACTATCTATAGAGAAAAAACAAAACCCTGAACGAGTTCAGGTAAGACCGTTCACAACAAGCTACACGAGGGTAGGATGATCTTGAATCATGCGTTTTTGGTTTGTTTTTCTGTATTTTTTTCCAATTTTCCATATAATATGAACACTTATGCAAAGAGGAAAAATATTAGATAATTTAGTACAAGTTCCTTGCCTATAATTTTACTTCAAACTAAAAAGGTAATTTCTAGTTTGAAATTATTTTTCTTCAGTAATTGACTTTACCAGTAAAAAGAAATAGAAAAGAACACTGATAAAAGCAAAGCAATTTTTTAAAAGATTCTACAAAAATAGCAGAGTGTGGTCTAAATAGCTCGTGTGCAAGAATTAATTACTACACTCTGACTGCAAAGAGGCATGTCCCCTGCACACACGCCTGGGGCTGGTGCATCTTGAGGGACAGGCACTGGAACAGGCGTGGGGTGACCTCAGACCACCCTTCGTGGGCTACAGAACTGCAGCCAGGCCTCCGCCCTCCCAAAGGCGCTGAAGGAATCCATCCCGCACCCTCGTCAGTGCCAGGATGCCAGGCCACTGCTGACTGGGTCCTGATCTAGGTGACCTGTGGCCTTCCTTCATCCCAACCCATCCGGGAGGCCGAGGCCCGCGAGCTCTGGACTAGCACCTCACTCTCGGAGGGGAGATGCGCTCAGCCCTGCCTTCCCCGAGGCCAAGGCCGTTCCGGGCTCAGCTTCCAGGAAGGGGGACCTCGTGCAGAGGCCGCCGGGGGTACCGGCTGAGCCCACCCTGCACTGCCTGCTGGTCCACTGCGCTCCACGCACCTGGGGCCTGTGCCGCCCCGTCCACGCCCACGCGGGAGGGCAGAAGGGCTCGTGCCCACCCTGGCCCCTCACTGCAGGGAGGACAGGCTGCACGCCAGGCACAGAGTGGGGCGAAAGGGAGAGCCCACGGGGGAGCTAAGGCTTCTAGAAAAGACTGGGGACTCTTCAGGGAGAAGCCCATGCCCGGCTGGGCAGGCGGGGCGAGGGCGTGGGCGCGGAGGCGGGGAGAGCACCCTTGCAGTTGGGGACTGGGAGGAGCCCGGCAGGGCCGGCCAGGTCACCCCCGACCCCCTCCCACCTACTGCAGGGATGAGATGGGGAGGTCACGCACCCCCAACCTACTGCAGAGGTGAGGCAAGGAGGAGGAAGTCACCCCCCACCTACTACAGGGGTGAGGCAGGGAAGAGGAAGTCTTTCCCCCCACCTATTGCAGGAGTGAGATGGGGAGGTCATGTGCCCCCCACCAACTGCAGGGGTGAGGCAGGGAGGAGGTCATGCACCCCAGAGGTGACACGGGGAGGAGGTCATACGCCACCCCCCCACCTACTGCAGGGGTGAGGCAAGGAGGAGGTCATGCACCCCAGAGGTGACACGGGGAGGAGGTCATACGCCACCCCCCCCACCTACTGCAGGGGTGAGACGAGGAGGAGGTCCTGCATCCCCCACCTACTATAGGGGTGAGATGGAGAGGAGGTCACCTGCCCCTACCTACTTCAGGGGTGAGACAAGGAAGTTACCTACCCTCCCCCTCCCATCTACTGTAGGAGTTACATGAGGAGGAAGTCATGTGTTCCCCCCACCCCCACCCCTCACCACCTACTGCAGGGGTAAGGGACAGAGAAGGCCAGCTGCCCCCACCCGCCGCAGGGGTGAGAGGGATGCGGAGGTGCAGGGGTGACCCTCTCCCTGAGATGCCACAGGGGCTGGTGAGGCGCTCAGGGTTCTCACCCCTTGTGGCTCCAGTGGCTCCTCAGGAGGAGCTGCAGGAAGACCACTGGGAAGGATGCCTGTCTGAGCAGCTGGCCCAGGTAGCAGGTGGGACCTGGGTGGCCGCAGGGACAAGGGACAGAGACAGCACAGCCAGAGCCTGGAGCCCGGAGCCCCGGGTAGGCGGAAGGCGGCACAGGACCCAGCTTTCCCCCCAGGAGCCCAGGGACCACAGTGGCCCAGATCTGGGGCTCCCACTCAGGACTCTCCACTCTAGGAAGCCCAGCTCTGGCCCCGCATTAGGGAGCAGTCGCCTGGGCCTCCTCCCATGCCGAGGGGTTTGCCTGGCACTGCTGCTAGTGGGTGACCCTGTGACTTCACAGCACACTGGCTTCTGAATCCTTGCCTCTGCAGCTATTTCTAACCTTTCATAAAGGAATTCCTGACTCCCTCACGCAAGACTTAGCAGAGCGTGCAGACACCGCAGAGGGTAATTAAACCATCACACTCGCAAAGCTGGACGCACAGACAAACAGATGATGTACTGTTAACAGGAAGTATAATTAGGCGAGTAAACGTATATCTATATGTCATAGTTAACTGAAACGTTAGCTTCCCATAAATGTATAAAATGGATTCCAAATGAGAGGAAAAATTTTTCTTTTACAAATTTGTGGTTTTTTATTTTCTTTCACTTCCACCCTCCATTACTGTGGGCCGATTAACTATCAACTGTATTTATAAAAATGTGTTTACATGTTCAGTCCCATATTTGTGAGTTCAGCATTACTCAATCTATCTTCAATAAACAACCCTTGGATGATGTATAATGATAAGAGTATTGATACAATCACAAGGTGATGCCTGAAGTACGGACAAAGGTGAGCATGACAGACACATGTGGGCCACAATCTATTACTTTCCAGACGAACCTGAGGATGGACACACTTCTACCACATTCCACAGGCAACTTCATCATCTGGGATTTCTGAAGGGAAAAAGTCTTCAGTAAAAACAGAATTATTAAGCGGCACCCAAATAAGAACCTTACACTTGAAGTGGAATACAATTATTGAGGCCAGTGATATTATGAGAGAGCTACATCAATATCACCGTCTAAACATGAGGAAAATCTTGTCTGATGGATAGTTTCTAGTATGAGAAACATTTTTGTAAGCTCGCATATATTTTTCATATATAGTCTCAAATAATAGTTCTAGATGGCTTCTATTGTTCCCAACTTCCTCAAAAGAATTATTTGGCTATTGCTCTTATCTTTATATTTGAGAAAATACTGCTTTCTTACTGTGGTTTCTGAATGTACCGGAAGCCTAGGATTTACTTTCACTTTGCCTGCACTGTGGCTCTGAATAAATAAAATCTTTTGCTATTACCCTTCTCCACTAAAATGAACAGGAAGTAAAAAAAAAAAAATAGTCAAGTCTGAACATTTCAAATAAATACAGCAACAAGTACGTTTAATGATAAGGTCACTGATATTTTTCACACTTCAAAAGAAGGACAAAGCTGTGCTTCTCTGTTGTGGGTGAGTGTGTGTGCTCACATATGTGTGTGTGTGGCTGCTCCTCCGTCACTCCCTTCTAATTATTCCAAATACGGAGAACACTGGAAAAATTACAAAAATGGCTTCACCTCTATCTAGATCAGAAAACCGCTTTACTGAAACAGCATTAAAAATGTAGGCACCAGTTCTCATAAGCAGAATGAGGGAAGTGATGTTTTCCAAAATGAAATTTCAGGGAATCATTCTTTGGAAAGTAAGATAACTTAAGGGGCAAGGCAATTCACACAACTGAAGCTAGCATCTGTTTTCAGTCATAAAGGCCATTACATTTTGTGGGTTGTGCAATTTGCTGTTTAACCAACTTTCTACAAAAGCATGGTGAAATGGCATGCTTAAAACCAAGGGCAAAGGGACTCCACTCTCTGTGCAAAGAGGCAGGAGCAGTGGCCCTCTGGGCTACCTCCTCCACAGCAGCCCCACCACCTCAGCCTGACCACAGGGCCTGCGCCTGGCCATTCCACCTCCCATTTTATCTGTCAGAAAATACTGGTGTTTGGTGAAGGTATACAGTTGGTGGTGGGCTGATGCGGCGACTGAAAAAAAACTAAGGCTCAGGCGCTTCCCGTTCAGCAACCCTGGGTAGAAATGTCTACCAAATGCTCTTCCTGAGCAGAAAATTATATGTGGGTGCCTCCATTTGCTAGAGCAAAAAGATTATTCAGAAGCCATATATACCACCAAAACACTGCAGGCTCAAACTCGGAATAAATCCTCCACCGCCTCTCCCTCTGCAACACTCTCAAGCAGCCCTTTAGTACTCCATTACTGTGAATGTTCTTTGGCCCACAGCAAAAAATATGGACAAAATTCCACTTTTAAGACAGTTATTGTCTCTGTATACTTGATAGCAGCCTTCAGAAGTTCACCTGCTAGCATTAAATTCTTGAGTTTGGGTGAAAGGAGAGAAAATCTGCCACATCTCAAGCTCTTCTGCTGTAGCAGCAGCAAATCAAATTATTCTTTCAATTAAACTAGCTTTGTGCCTAAAAAGAAAAAAAGGCCACAGGCTTTCTTCCCCCACACAGAGAGCTTCACCCCTTTAAACCCCATGACTCGAGCATGATCTACACAGCTTAGCATTCTGGATAACACAGCTCATAAAATTAAATCTACTCTCAGAGATTTCAGTTATCACGGTGTGCTCTGAGCTTGCAGCAATCAAAGGATCAAGAGTTCTGCATTGGGTGCATTTTGATGGACCTGATACAGGGATATGCCTCCTTTCTCTCTCTCTCTCTCCCTCTCTCTCTCTCTCTCTCTCTCTCTGTCTCTCTCTCTCTCTCTCTCTCTCACACACACACACACACACACACACACACACAGACCCCAGAAACCAACAACACCCCATCAGGGGTTGAACAGAGAGCCAGGGCCCCCATCATCACCCCTACTTCCCTGAGATGAGAAGGGACACTCCCCACGATGAAGCTCACAGAACTTCCTCACCTTTGCCGCACACTTTAGCTACATTTTAGCACTAAGACAAGCCCTGAATAGTGCATGCATGTAGCCAATTTCCTCCCAAAGAACTGGAACCAGTCTTTCACAGGAAATGCCCAGTTAACAAATGCTCTGTGTCTGACTTTCTTTTCAAAATGTCGGCTTTCGAGAAGCAGAATGTGAAGAGCCGGTCTTGGTTGAATCCACGCTGGGAAGGTAAGGCCGCTTCAGAGCTGGCGATGTGCCTGGAAGGGCGGTGAGGTCATGTTTACTGGGGAAGAGGGGAAGACCTTTCCCCTGGCAGTTATTTATTCAGGGCATTGCATTTGCGGAAGTCAGAGCCAAGTGCTAACCAAGATTCAACAATAAGACTAATCAGAATGACACTTAGTAAAATCACAACCTTTTTCTGTTATGGTACATGCAGTAGGCATCCATTGAGAACTTGGCATCGTTTGTTAAGAACCATGATTAAGAATAATTTGCGATAGAAATTAATTGACAGCGACTTGATCATAAAGCCGTGGATGGAGAAATAGAAGAACACTCATGTCTCCAGGACCTGCCTGGATAAGACAAGAACTTCCTGGATGTGAAACACAAAATCTGTCATTTGACTACACAAATTTTATAGGGACAAAGGGGGCAATTTGCTAAAATAAAATCAATCAGAACAAAATGAGAAACCAAAAATCTGGCAGTTTGAAAAATTCTTTATTGGTGCGGTGACTGCAAGGAGACAACCCCTGTCTGGTGTGGCAGGCCCCTGGAAAACCTGACCTTTTCCCTTTAATAGAGCTTCCTGTTTAAAGCTGGAACGTGCACAGCAGCGTCATACAAACTAAGAAGATATTTTAAATACCAACTAAATAGTTAAAAATTAACACTGACATACACTTAAAAATCCAGGGGTTCCTGTAAATGCCTTCACTTTAAAAAGAGATCTGCCTGCGGAGTGCAAGCTCCTATTTGTCTCCAGAGCTTCAGGTGGTACTGGCTATTTTCCTGCATCCAACTTCAAAAAATACCAATGCAGACTTCACCTCGTCCTTGCATTTTTCTTTTATACCTGAAGGCAAAAAGTAAACCCAGTTTCTCGTCACAGACTGTGGGCCTGGTTTTAATTTGTGCAATAGTCCTTTTGATAACAATGCCTAGTTAAAACATCCATTAAAAGTCTGTAGCAGGCATTTAATGGAAGGAAAATCGAATAGGGTTCCACTGCAACTCATTCATTAACTTTTAAAAGAGTTCTTCAGTGTTAGCAGAGAAAGAGACAGGGGCATGTGGGCAGAGCGAGGGAGGGAGAGACAGAGACAGACATGACAAAGAGACAGGGGAAAATGGAGAGAGAGACAGGAGAGAGAGAGAAGAGAGAAATTTTCACATATTTAGGGCTGGATTATATATCTTTGGAAGGAATTCGGTCAAATAGTTGTTGTTTTGCAGCCACCTAAAGCAGCTCTCACTAAACCAAGACCTCCTTTTGTAACTATGATCCACTGTCTCCAAGTCATAACAGGGAGACTCATAGAGAACCTCATCCCCCAGGAAACCCAGGGACTGAAGCCCAATGCTGCACTCAGCCTTCAGAGCACAGAACACCCAAAGCACGTTTTGCCAGGAAAAAGCAAGGACTGACTCAAGATTGGCAGAGCAAGGACCACAAAGAAAGGCTCACCATCCCGGGATGCCAGCCCAACCACACAGGAGAAAGCCGACCTGGCCCACCTGCCAGAAGGCGGGCTCTGTAACCAGGCCAGTGCCTTGTCCACCGGCCAACAGAGGGCCACTGTCATACCAGTCTAGGTGACAGCCCTTGGGTTCACACGTGGTTTTTCCAGCATAGGAATGTACCATATCATGAGACATCATTGCATTTAAGAAATTACTGCATTTCTCAAAATATCCAATAGAATGCCTTGGATATGACAGACACTCAGAAATGGCTGTTAGAAGAATGAACTGGAAACCATCGGAGCTACGCCACTTTAACATGTGAATGACAACCTTACCCAAGGGTGATATAGAAGTCCAGGAAGAGTTAAAATGGGCACAACCATGGAAGGGCCACTGATGGCAAAAGTCACCAGCCTCAGAATTTTCTGGGGCGCAGGGAACCCGGGTCTCTGAGCATGACGCCTGTCCCTGTGCAGTGCAGCTCCACGCTGTCTTTCACCAGCTTCCACTTGCTCTTTCCTGCTCCGATCCAGCTGGTCCAGCAACCTCAGCCCCTTCCAACAAGCTTTTTCCTAATATAAAGCCCCATATTTACCATAATATTGCTTTATATATTAGAAATGTATCATGTATTTTTTATGATTTTTTTATACTGTTTCCAAGCTGCATGGAGTTGGAGCGGTCTGGCTCCAGCTCTATTTTTTCCATCAGCCCTGTTCCTTCAGGACATACATGTTGTGTTATAACTGAAAAGTCTGTAGCAAGACCCTATTAATAATGTTGAGGAAAGGCAAAACTATCCAAGTTAAACTCAAAGGAGGACTATGCACACATAATACATAAAAAAATTTTGGACTCGCCAGCTAATTTAGGGTTGCTAAGTCAAAAGATTTATGTGACAGGTGAAAATACATGGTGGCTGTCATTCTCCTAAAACTGAACATTCCTCAGCTCGTCCTGCTGAATCCACTAACAGATGCCACAGGGAGGGGACCCTTTTCCTACTGCTGCTTACAATGACAAATCCACATTTATTCACCCTTTAAACCACACACAAGCTCCTGCTCCACAGAGTCGCTGATCTCACCTTCCCACCCTTCTGCCCAACCAGACAAGAAGCATCTTTCTGGGTTTTGACTCCCATAACAAGTGATCTGGAAGCTCCCATACATCTATGACTTTCCACTTCATGAAGAGATGTATACACGTGCGTCTTTCTCTCCAACAAGACCTGCAAGCTCACTGAGGGCAAGATCCGTCCTGCTCATCTTTGCATTTCTCAAAACGTCCAGTAGAATGCCTCGGATATAACAGACACTCAAAAACGGCTGTTGGAAGAATGAAATGGAAACCATCAGAGCTACGCCACTTTATGGTGTGAATGGCAACCTTACCCAGGGGTGATATAAAAGTCCAGGAAGAGTTAAAATGGTCCAGCCCAGGTAAGTCTACAGTACCTCTCTTGTCCCTGACAGGCCTCAGAACCCCATGGAAAAGGTCCCAGTCATGCCCCAGCTGCATCCCAGGCTGCGCTCCAGGTATCTGCCGCCAGGACCTCCCTGATCTGCCTTCAGACCTCACAGGCCTCGTCCCCCGGGGCCTGTTCTCCTGCAGGACCACAGCACCCACCATGTGCGCACCTCAGGGTCAGCAGAGCAGCATGCAGAATAGAGCGACACACGCTCACTAGGAGGCCCCTCTTGGGGTGGAGGAAGACAGAACTGGCAAGCAAAGAATTTCACGGCTTAGGACCCACAGATAGATAATAGGAACAGATCTGCTTCAAACTAATAAGCATAAGCTATGGAAACGCTATGCATTATGGCCATAAAATTCAAGCAACAATCAGCTAGTACCCTTCACCCAACCCTCTCCCAGTTTAAGTCACCACTGCTGACTGCTGAATTGCCTACATCTCTATCATCACCAAATCTAACAACGATGGCTCTCCTGATATTTATTCAACAAAAGCTGGACCCTATGCAGAAAAACTTCTTAGCTATGTGACGTCTACAATGAATGTAGCAGACATCAGCTACCATTTTGTTTGAAGATGATATCCAGATCAATATACCCAAATCAAATAAAAGAAATAGTTTGCTAATGAGCTGCCAGATTTCATGGAAATGTATTCTGAATGACAATGGTACACCTATTTACTGACCTCAGTTTGCTTCACCATGTACCATGGAATCACAATATGCAAGTTTCTTGAGGATAAGCAATCGGGGACCTTTCTTTTTTTACCACCCTCCCCACCTGATAAAGTGATAGGTTCTTTGCAGCTGCTAAGTAAGCACTTGCAGATGCGATAATTCTCTACTGGGACCAGCCAGCTCCTTCCTGTGTCACTGTGGGGCCAACAGCGACCAAAGTCAAAACACCACATGGTTAAGAGGATACTCTGTTAGTTGCTTATTATCAACAACAACTATGGGTTATCAACAACTTTTGGTTATCGAACCAAATTAATGGCTGGTTTATTAAGTATCCTGAGTACATCTATGATTCAGAGTGGGTTACCTCTCTACCTCCAGTCCTCAATAAAGGCTGTTGCCCAAATGATAGGACTTAATATAATTTTCTCCTTTGGTATCTGTCATGGATTGAATAGTGTCCTCTAAAATTCATGTCCTCCCAGAACCTCACAATATGACTTTGTTTGGAAACAGGGTCCTTGCAGATATGATTAGTTAAGCTGGGTGAGGTTATACTGGATCAGGATGGGTCCTGCGTCCAATGACCGGTGACCTTACAGCAGAGGAGAGGACACATGGAGAAGAAGGCAGACATGTGAAAACCGAGGCAGCGACTGGAGTGATGCGCCACAAGCCAAGGACACCTAGGCCTGCCAGGAGCTACCAGGAGCTGGAAGAAGGGAGGAAGGATTCTCCTCTGGAGCCGTCAGAGAGAGAGGTTGGCCTTGCCAACATCTTGATCTCAGGCTTCTGGCCTCCAGCATGGGGAGAAGATAAATGTCTCTTGTTTTAACTATTGGTCTATGGTTTTAATTTGTACTTATTTGTTATGAATGTCACTGAATAAGGAAGAATTTGGCTAAAAGAACCATAAACAAAATGAAATAAACATTAGTAGCCCAATTATAGAATGAAATGGGCAGTGTGGCCCTCCCCTTTCATGTGCATCAACTCTCTCCCCAGGCTTCCCCGCCCACCTGCAGGCACAGAAGCCACCACACCACCCCACCCTCACCCAGGACTCCTTATGGGGAGGGGGAGACTGGCCTGCCTCCATCAGCGATGCAGCAAGTGGCCACTCGGATGGCAGAGGAGAGCCAGGCCCAGCCCGCCAGTCCTATGGTACCATCTGAACTGTAAGCTCACAGCAAGGCTACTGACTGCTTTTGCAGGGAAGAGATGGGACAGCTCTTCTAATCCCAGAAACATGCCAGGGCTGCAGGAGCAGACCCCCCCACCCACTCCGCAGTCTGGACCCCACAAGCTGCAGAACACTCAGGTGCATGCTGGAGAGATGACCCACTTCCATGGGAACATGTTTTGTTTGCAGCTGTGTTCCCAGCATCTAAAATAGCACGCGTTCAATAAACATCTGCTGATTGATGATAGAAAAAAAAATTGTCCTGGAACAGCCAACAGGTGAACGGCTGTCCCATGGCCAGAAAATGCCATGGGGGTTCTGCCCAGGGTGCAGGTGCCCCAGCAGGTATCCCCAGAACCCAGCAGGTGAGTTCCATCTTCCTACACCAAAACATGTACTTAGAAATGACAAATACTCCCAAATGAGCCGCTGTTCTGAATGCATTAAACTAAATAGTAGGTTTGACTGGCTGTTAAAAATTATTGAGTGATTCTTAAGATCGAAATTGAGTAGGTTTGTGTTTTGTAATGGCTGGAACATGGTGCAACCTTTCGTTGAAGTACCTCATGGTAAAGGAGAAGAGGAAACACTCGCACAGGGAGTGTCCATGCAGTCACAGGCACATTACGAAGTGGGGGACCAACCAGAAGCCTCAAAGGAGCTTAGGGGTGCCCCCAGTGGGGAGGGGGAACCAGCTGAGACAATGTCGAAACAGGAGCCTGTGCTGCTGCTAAGTGGAGAGAAAGAGTGTGCTCCAGGTGAGAGAAGCGCAGGGACACAGAGGATAAAATTCACTGTCCACAGCAGGGAAAGGCCCAAGGCGTACCTGGGGGCAGGACCCATTGCAGGACGCAGCACACAAGCAACCCAAGCCTTTGGACACTCGCAGGACCCTAGCCAGAAATCTGCACTTCACTCGATCTGCATAACTCACAAATATTCCAAACGTCGCCAAAAAAAGAAGCAATGTCTTTTTTTCTTTAAAAGCTGACACAGGGAGGGGAGCATCACACACTGGGGTCTGTTGGGGCAGGGCTAGAGGAGGGCCAGCAGGGGGTGGAGAGGTTTGGGAGGGATAATGGGGAGAAATGCCAGATATAGGTGAAAGGGGATGGAGGCAGCAAACCACCTTGCCATGTATGTACCTATGTAACAATCCTGCATGATCTGCACATGTACTCTAGAACCTAAAGTATTAAAAAAAAAATCTGAATTTTAATATAGTCTAAAAAAATAAAAATAAATAAAAAATAAAAGCTGATTCACTTTCCTTAAAATTTGTAAGAGACACCACTTTCAGGGAGAAAGTGACACCCTAAAACTATGTGCAAGAGAGAGGGGCAGCCTTTAAAACAAAATCCGTACTTAGACAAAGTAAGCTTGTTAAAACTACAATTTACAATTAACTTTTTAAAACGTTAAACTCTCCAAGAATATTTCTATTCTCTAAGATCAAAAGTTCATAATTTATCTTTGAAGGATAAATTCTATCAAGGAGGGGACGTCAAACACTTTAATCCTATTTTTACCATATTTTTAACATTCAACAAAGAAAAGCAGGGAAACAAATGAACACAACCCTGCCACACATGTTAGAACCATCAAGCAATACAGAGTTTTCTCGCAAGGGTGGAAGTGTGCTGGGCTGCCCCAGCGCCCATTGTGTGCCTCCTCATATTCAGAGCTCTGAGTTCACTGCTTCCAACATAAGTGTACATGTCCTGTGCAAGGAAGAAGAAACCTAAAATCCATTTAGAAAAAGGGTGGCCGGGCATGGTGGGTCATGCCTATAATCCCAACACTTTGGGAGCCCGAGAAAGGAGAATGGCTTGAGGTCAGGAGTTTGAGACCAACCTGGGCAATACAGCAAGACTCTGCCTCTACAAAACAAAATTCAAAAATCAGCTCAGTGTGGTAGGACACATCTGTAGTCCCAGCTACATGGGAGGCTGATGTGGGAGGATTCCTTGAGCACAGGAGTTCAAGGCTGCAGTGAGCGATAATTGCACCACTGCATTCCAGCCTGGACGACAGAGCCAGACGCAGCCTCTTAAAAGAAAGAAAAGAACTAGGACTTGAATCTCGCTCAAGGAGATATGTTCAAGAGGGTAAGGGTGTTTTTATAACCAAGACTTCAAAACAAAAATTCAATTTTGCAAATTAAACCAAGTGCTTGGTCAAAGTGTCCGTATTCTTCCAAAATGAAATCACGATTTCTTAAGAAATGAACTTGAGGCTCCCATGAGATTTTAATCAAAATAAAATAAAAACGTTAACACAGAAGCATCAACTACTCACATAACAAAGATGATTATCCTTGTAGATGGGATTCTAAATAGAGGTGGATTTGCTCACCACAAGTGAAGCCTCAGGGCCCCTGGCCTGCACTGGCCCTTCCAGAGCCCTGGGGACCCCAGTGTCCATGTGGGCTTCCAAAATGTGCAGAACTACGTGCTCTCCTAGGGCAGGGGAAGATGCCACTGCCGCCGCCTCCCATCTCACTCGGCCACACCCCCGCCCCGAGCCTCTGCCCGGGCAGCATCTTGGGGCTGCAGCCTTGTACAGACTGCAGAGGGGAGCTGCGCTGTGCATGAGGCCAGGTGTTTCGTGGGCCCAGCCATCAGGAATAAACAACCACTTTCCATGACCCGGGCTAAAGGAATGACTGAATTACCTTCCTATGCAGCCAAACATACAGGAAAACAGATGTGTCAGGCAACAGATTAATAATCAGGTTATTTTTGGGGATGTTGCCACATTTTCAGTTTTTTAAGATTTTCTCTGTTGTGATTTCCTTTCTCATACTAAACAAGCAGTCACCCTCATACCTAACTCTACATTCAAGAGTTGGTACTTTCTTTCTTAAAAAGACACTCCCGTCCCCCCAAATCCCCGCTCCTCCCTCAGCACTAAACCCTGAGGAAACACAGGGCTCCCTCTTCTAGTCTGCATCCTGACGCCTTTACTGAGGGGCTCTGTGGGGAGGCAGAGCCTGGTCCATGCCTTGAAGAATATCTTTTCAGTTAGTCTCATTCCAAGAACACACCCCCGCATACATAAAACAAGCCAGATACCATCCATGTCCATGTTTTTCCTAGATTACTGTGACTTAGTGTCCCAGTTTGCCAATTCTTAGTCACCTTAGAGCTTCTAATATATCCCGCACAGGTGGCTACGGGAGCTGCCTATGATGACTCTACTCCACGTCTCCACCTCGCTGGTGGGAATTCCATCACATATCACAGTTGCCCATGGCAGTTAGAGGGTGTCCAGAGAAATCATTCTCAGTCTACAGGGCACGTCTGCACCCAGTAGCATCCAGAGTGCCCACATGGAAACTTCTGCTTCCATCTCTCACATGCAAGGCTGCAAATATGGCACTACCAATGGGTAGCTGGGAAGAGTTCCAAGCAAAGCATAAGCCTGTTTAAGAAGGCTTCAGTCAGCCATGCGCAGTGGCTCACACCTGTAATCTCAGCACTTTGGGTGGCCGAAGCGGGCGGATCACCTGAGGTCGGGAGTTTGAGACCAGCCTGATGACCAACATAAAGAAACCCCATCTCTACTAAAAATACAAAATTAGCCAGGCATGGTGGTGCATGCCTGTAATCCCAGCTACTCAGGAGGCTGAGGCAGGAGAATCGCTTGAAGCTGGGTGGTGGAGGCTGCGGTGAGCCGAGATCGCGCCATTGCACTCCAGCCTGGGCAACAAGAGCAAAACTCCATCTCAAAAAAAAGAAGGCTTCGGTCTAATTCATAAATGAGATGCATGGTGATTTATTCAGAATGAGTACTATTTCTAAAAACATCTCTCACCCTTAAGCTTGATGTGAGCAAGGACACTCGGCCTCTACTACAAAGTAACATTTGGAGTCACTGGCAAGAGAAAAACAGAAACAAAAAAAGGTCTGTATATATATATGTTTGCCTGTGTGTATACATATATATGGATGCATGTAAGAGTTATGACTGTTCTTTTATTCTTTTGAAGACAAGGTCTTGCTCTGTTACGCAGGCTGGAGTGCAGTGGCACAATCATGGCTCACTGCAGCCTCAACTTTATGGGCTCAAGTGATCCTCCCACCTCAGCCTCCCAAGTAGCTGGGACTACAGCCACACACCACCACATCTGGCTAATGTTTGCATTTTTTGTAGATACGGGGTTTCGCCATGTTGCCCAGGCTGGTTTTGAACTTCTAACCTCAAGTGATGCACCCACCTCTGCCTCCCAAAGTGCTAGGATTATAGGCATGAGCTACTGCACCTGGCTGACAGTTCTTATTTCATACACAGAGAGAGCATGACAACAGTAAGATTCACACCAAGGTGCAGAAACCACCCTGACATGCAACTCTCGATCAAGAACAGATCTTAGGATCCTTTGGGCGAACTCACTGTTGACATGTCTGAAGAAACTGAGGCAGTAATGGCCACCCAGAAGCTGGATAGTGGAAAGGCCAGGGCTCATGCAGGTACCCTGCATCCCATGCCACTGATATTCCCCATGCCACAACAACCCAAGAAAAAGTCTAGGGAGACAGATGACAAAAATTAAAGCTTTAACAACCTCTGGACGGTCTCAGAGGTCAAGGAGTCAGAGCTTCCTGAGCTTAACTGACATGACCATATCTGTCTTACTCTAAATAACCTCATGACATCAACCTATGTGCGCTATCTATAGAACCTTCAATTCTGCAAGCCTCACTCTAAATGAGGAGAAAAAGATAACTATAAAACTGAAATTATATAATGTAAGTGGAGTGTACCAGGAATACAGTCAAATCAGCAACTTCAAATACTTAGTGAGCGCCTATCACCTGACACGCAGTACTGCTAGTGTTCCTGGCACTACGTGTACAGAAAATGAACAAAACAGAGAAAAACTCTGCCCTTGTGAAGTTTAAATCCCAAACTTTGTGCTGTTATTAGTATTATAGCAATTGTTATTATCAGATATCAGCACTTCGCAAGGGTACACTGAAAACAGAAGAATGCTACATTTAATATTTATAAATGTATAATGAACATCATCTCTTCAACCTGTTTTATAATCCAAAAGGTGTGAATGCAACTTTAGAATGTCATTGGAAGAGGTGCACTTGACAGCTGTCCATCTTCTTGCTCAGCCCCCTCCTTCCCAGTGAGAGGCGCGTGGAAGGCGCAGCTAAAGAGCGGTGTGATTTAAAGAAAGGGGAAGCTGTTAGAATTGGCTCTGCCCAAAGAACGCTGTCTACCTCCTGTGATGGTCTATGGGAAGGTCACGGGGAAGAACAGCCAAGACACACACCCCTGGTCAGATGGAAAAGATCTGGGAGGTCCCAGCACCCTCAGACACCTGCAGAGCCACAGGGTGGTGGCCAGTGCCCCACAAATGTTACACACGCATGCTTCCTGTCGCGCAAGCTTGCTGGTTCAATGCGGGTGTGGAGGCAAGGCCTGAAACGCAGAACCTGAAGACAGTGAAAACAGCGTCAGCATCGCAGCACAGGAGTGGCCTCCCATCTCAGAATGGAAGAGCTCGCTGAAAAGCAGGAAGGAGCTGGAGGAGGCAGAGGTGAGAGGCTGGCAAACCACGGGGAGGCATGGAGGAGGCGACAACTGAGATGATTGGAAAATGGAGTTTTTGATTCCCACATTCAATCCTGATAACATTTATTTCACTGCTCAATGAAATGTTTACATCCACAGGATGCATAATAAAATATTTCATATAAAGTTAATATTGATAACCACTTCAGTCTTCAAGAAACTCTCACTACACCGTGAGATCCATTACCTCAAGGATTTTATTTTTTATTTTTCTTTGTCCTCGAACTGTCTGGAAACAAGCAGGTGCTCAAAACGGTATGTTTGGATAAATAAACCAATGAATGGGCCAGCAGTTGAAGAAATGAGCACATGAACTCCACAAGGTAGAAATCAGTCCCAGGTATTATCATCCCGATTTATAGCTGAGAAATCTAACAGCGAAAGAAAAGATGCACCTCTCTGCAGGCACAGAGCCGGGAAGTTTTGGCGTTGAGGTCAAAGCCACTGTCAACACACAACCAGTGGTCCGCCTAGAAGGTTCCAGAAAGGCAAGAATGAGCATAAGGGACCCAATACCACGTCAGGAAACCAAGGGGATTAAACCTTTTATGTCAATATTTATTTCTTATTTACATCCCCACCTTGGTTCTGAGAAGGATTTAAGGCAGCATGATTTACGCTCAGGAAGGCCGTGCTGATTACACCCTCACATTCACGCACAGGAGGTAAAGCATGGAAACCTCTCGTAACACAGGTGTGACACGCTGACGGCTCACGACTGCAGGAACCCTGGGGGTTGGGGTCTACGCTTTTACTACTAGAAAAAGAAAACTAATGATTATTACTCATCAAAAGCAGTTTTGCAATAGACAAAATCTTTCGATATGCTGGGTCTACCGAGAAAATGAAATAAAAGGTGCTGTGGTGTAGCACAATATCTAAAATTTATTGTAAAACCCATCTAAAATATCACAGAAACAATTTCTCCCTCGAGTGTTTTATGAACAGCAAATGGGAGGAGGAAAAATATTTTTCCTGATACCCTTGAACTAAGTTTATAGAAATATGTATGTGCGAACGTGTCATATTTAACAGAAAAGTTAATAGAACTATCCAGAACCTCACAGCATTTTTTTAATTTGAGTTGGTAACCAACCAAATACGATAAAAACACAATAATGAAGGCCATCTCATATACAAAAGATGCAAAATTTAATGGGAAAAAAACCCTTTCAAATAACCACGTGAAAGCCCTGGCAAAGCAGTTATTATTCCCAGAGCATTGTCACTATCCTGTCCCCCGGAACTACATTTATTATGACTTATTAGATTTTGGAACAATTGTCCTCTGAAGAACGCAAAATACTACCAAATATTATAACTTTTAAACTGTGCAAAAAGTTGACGAGGAACACTTCTAAAGCTAAAGTATCACTGGAAATTGCTAGAGGAGGTGGCAGGGGAGAGAGAAGGAAGTGGATGGAAAGGAAGACATCAGGGAAAGGAAAAGAAATGAGTTCAGGAGAGGACCCAGGGCAGCCCCAGGGAGAAGGTGTGCAGGGAACCCACAGTCCCAGTTCCGCATAAAGGTCTCCCAGGCTGCCCTGCTTCTCTCCGGCCCACAGGCTCCGGCTCTAGCCATCATGTATTCACTGGCCATGTGGCTATTGCCATGCACGATTCCCCAGCACTTGCAGAATAGATTTCAGCTTCTCTCTCTGTGTGCAGAGTGGAGCCCATCTAAAATCAGCACCTTCTAAATGACGGTAAATGGAATGTAAAGAACAGAGCCTCCAGTGTGGCCTTCCATGCCAAAGAGCTCTGAAGACAGCAAAAAGGAACATCGGTATATGTGCAAATACAAGTCACCAAACGGGTTTGTGAAAGCATCTAAAAATCGACTGATGAATCCTCCCAAACCATTGCGACGGCCGTCTTCCCACCCAGTGGACTGCATCCTTCACAGTGCACAGGGCAGGCATGCAGGTGTTCACCGGGAAAAGGCCCCGGAACAATTCAGAGGACGCAACAGTCCTTCCAAGTGAAAAGTGTAAGGAAGCCCCACATCAGTCCCCAGAAAGGAAGGCCACTAGGAAAGGGATTATCAGACCAGCCAACAGGTAGTTTCTCTTTCAGGGTTCAGTACACTCCGAAGCCATGAGAGCTTGCAGATTTATAACAATCCACCAGGCTGACTCATACTATGTCCCCCTACTCCAAAAAGTAAAAGAAAATATGAAACCATCCCAACACATCGGTGCTTCTCAGATGTTAATGACTAATGATCCAGACCCAACACACAGAACACTCGCATCGTCTTCTTGTATTTCTTAAAGAGCTGACATGATTGGCAAGGTGGTCTTTTTCGTATTTTCGCTCTATTTGTACATCCACCGTGAAAATCAGCAGAAACATATTGGAACATTGTTAGGGGAAGTTTTCAGGTTTTTCCTAAGTGTGCTATAATACTAATTCCAAATTCCCCCCAAAGTGAGAAAAGATTGTACTTTACAGGACTTATGAGAATATACTGGGATGTAAAATGTTTCCACAGTTCAATGGTTTAAAGAGATAACAGAGCAGGCTGCAGATATGACTGATACCACTTTTATATGTGAATGTGGGAGAAAATGCCAAAGAGAACTCCTACGACACAGAAAAACTCTGACAGCAGCCCAGAGTTCCAGAGCTGCTGAGGCTGTGGCCCAGCTCACAACTGCTGCAGGCCACCGGGCGCTGGCAGACTACCAGCCCTACAGAGAACGGGATAGACGGCCTGTGAAATGTGCTGTGCGCTAACACAGACCCCCAGTCCCTTCACCACAGACAGCCCTGAGAACAGGAAGAGTCTTCCTAACTTTGTGAGGCAAACTTAACCTGACCAGAACGGGGATGAGGTGACTGCCAGTTTTCCCTCACCCAAGTATTGTGACGATTAACCCATTTATCTGTAGAAAAACTCATGTTGAGGACGCTGCAAAACACACAGTATACGCACTAAATTTCTTCTCAAAAATCTGCAAAGTTCTGAATTCCAAAACATATCTGGCCCCAGTGTTTTCAAGTACAAGATGTGGGGCCTCCTTGAAACTGTGAATGAATCGGGAGCACACACCGCTGCCTTTAGGGTTTACCTGCAGTCCAGACACAGAACTGCTGTCTGAAAAGCCTAGATCAGAAAACTCTCTCTTCCAGTGTGTATAACTATCTGTTAAAAGGACGTGTCTCAGACCCTCAGAAATACCTACAAAATAAAAAATAAGATTTATATATATAAATAAAATTACATATATATCTAAATAAGATTTATATATATATCTAAATTTATATATAGATTTATATATATATAAATAAAAAATAAGATACATATCTCTCTCTCTCAATGGAAAGCTGAGAAAGACAAACCTAACTCCAAATTAATCTTATATTAGACTTTCCAAAATACACGCAAAACATCTTACAGCTACATGGTCTAAAGGACCATCAGCAAAATCAAGTCCATTGAAACCATCAGATGCAAAAAGGTACTAGGAGACAACACATGGCCCCCGAATATTTGGCTTTATTGCTGTAAAATTACCTGTGTTGATATATTAAAACTCAATTGAGAAGCAAAGTAAAATTCCTGCTTGAAAGGTTCACAAACGAGGGAAAGCGGACCTCAATTATTAAAAAAAAAAAATGTCTGGGTGTGGTGGCTCACGCCTGCAATCCAGGACTTTGGGACGCTGAGGCAGGTGGATCACCTGAGGTCAGGAGTTCGCGACCAGCCTGACCAATATAATGAAACCTAGTCTCTACTAAAAATACAACAATTAGCCAGACGTGGTGGCCTGTAATCCCAACTGCTTGGGAGGTTGAGGCACAAGAATCACTTGAACCCAGGAGGCAGAGGTTGCAGTGAGGCAAGTTTGTGCCACCGCACTTCAGCCTGGGCGACAGAGCGAGACTGTCTCAATAACTAAATAAGGCATCACATGCACTTATTTTCCTTACTAGGGATAATTTTGGAAGCCCTGTGAAGATCTAAAATTGCAGAGTGGGCCAGGCGTGGTGATCACACCTGTAATTCCATCACTTTGGGAGGCCGAAGCAAGAGGATCATCCAAGTCAGGAGTTCAAGACCAAGCATCTCTATTAAAAATTCAAAAATTATCTGGGCATGGTGGTGGGCACCTGTAATCCCACCTATCAGGAGGCTGAGGCAGAAGAATCACTTGAACCCAGGAGGCGGAGGTTGCAGTGAGCCAAGATCACACCACAGCACTCCAGCCTGGGGACAGAGCAAGACTCGGTCTCAAAAAATAAATACATAAATACGTAAATAAATATTGCAGAATGCAGGCAGGAAACACTGTTTACACATTAGCCGGCATGGAACAGGCATCTAGAAACATCCTGTCAGGGTCAACAATGAGAACGAGACTCACAGTGTCCACAGGGGTGGACAGAAATGCAAAGATCTAGGGAGAAGCTCCAGGCTAGAGAAGGACTCACACCAAGCGGCCGCAGAAATGACTTGCCCCCAGCAGGACTATGCCAGCCTGAGCTGCCCCTGCCAGTGCAGCTGCCTGAGATCTCAACAGAGGGAGCCAGTGGGCACTGGCTGGGCACCCACTCTGTGCCAGGCTTGGGGCCAGGCACCCATGGCGCCTCGTCCGCCCAGAGCCTGTCAGGCCCCCGCGCAGTTCCCACCCTGCACCACTGGAAAGAAATTGCATCTCCTCACATGCCACCCACCACCAACCCAAAAACACTGTCAGGCTGGCCTCCAACCTGGGACGCACATTGAAAAATGCTGGTATTTGGTTTTCTCCTCACAAGGGAACTAATGGGTTTTTTAAACTGGCTTATTTAAATATTATAAATTGAGTGGTTCACCTCCTATCCACTGATGGCAGTTACTTCGATAATCCATCCTATGCAGCTCAAATAGGGAACCTGGGTAAAATACAGTGTTGGAAAATATCTGCAAGTTTCCAGTCATGAAATTTTCCATGCACCCCTTTGTTCTTATTTTTCTTGTAATAGCCGGGAAGGGCTAGCACCACTTCCACAAATCACGGGGAAGTCAGGGGAATCAAGGAAGAAAGACGACGTCTCTTTAATTTTGCACGCATGATGTTTGCAACCACTAAGGTCATACCTGCGTGTGGTGACTGACAACTTTTCAGCTTGATTCAAAGCAAACAGCTGCTGGGTTGATTGCCTAGCAACTAAAAATTGATGGATGACCCTTAAGATGAATAACTACCATAAATCACCTCATTCAAACTCTCCAAGAAAAAAATTAAAAAACAATGGTTTTCATGACATTTGCTGAGCTCCATAATGTGCCGTGATAAATTTGGCCTCCTTACGGATGCACAGTTGTGGCTGCTAAAGTTGAGTCACCTCTGTTTATGTTTCCCATTTCCTGTATTTCCTGGTGCTCAGGACCCTCCGTAAGGTGCATTCCTGGGAGCATGCTGCAGCTCCGGACGCCTGTCAGTCACGCCAGGACTGACAGGAGCCGCGGAACCTCTCATCAGCAAACAGCATTTAATCAGGAAACGGCAGTTCTACATCACAAACATGGCAGGGGACCCCGGACATTAATAACAGTTACAATACATTTAGTGTAATGATTTGACCTCGGCCAACATTATAGATGCCATGATTCATAGGAATTTGATAAACTATTTCCTGTTTGTAGACATGTCATCTGCTCCTAAAAGGCCAAGAATGTGCTTTTAACTTGCAAATAAACACAGACCTATAAACCATAATAAGATTGTGAGGAGGTCTTGGTATTTGTCCTTTAAAACACCCAATACCACTACCATTATGAGCGCTGCCACAAGGAGATGTCTAAAGATGAACAGATTATTTTTCCAGATGGTATTTTCCTGTTTTTACCTAACAGTCAAAAGGAGGCACGGGCAATTCCTTTCACTATCTTTCTTTGCCCCCCATTCTTGTTACACTGGGTTTTGTTTGTTTGTTTTAGGTTAGATTGATGTTACGAGGAAGGTAGGTTCCAGAAAACCAGTCCACTGCCTGCCTCGGGTTAGCACTCTGAAGCCAGAAACAGCTTCCTGCTATTGCCAGCACCCAGGGTCGGTACGTCATAGACCGCATGTCACAGTCTATCGCACTCACCTGTCCTCGCAAGAGCCCGGGCTTCCCCATGGAGGGGGTTCAGTCCCCAAACAAGCACCAGGAGCTCTGACTCTAAGCCAGGAACCGTACTGGGCTCTGACGGAGGAAGGAGAACAAGACGGCCCTGCCCTCATGGAGCACAGTGTCTACCAGGACACGAACAAGTCAGCGATCCATTTCATAGAGAGAGAGACGGGAGTGCCGATGGGTCCCCCGCGTGGTGCGTATGGTGTATGCCATTATACTAGAAAGGATTTCATACCATCGGACTGGGAGCTCCCAAAGATGAGAAGCAGCAATGCTGGAAAGAAAGTTACTTTCGTTCAATAGACTATACAATTCCAAGAAATCTTCTCTATGAAAAAGCCAAAGAGGGCTTGGAGGCTCTGTAGTGCAAGCCACACTCTCTGAGCATCAGGGCTTTGGTGGGCTTTGGGGAGGGCCCACAGGTCGGGTGGCACCCACCGGTAGCCCAGCTCCTGGACTGCCCTGGGGAAGGTGTGTCACAAGGCTGCAGGCAGGTCAGGGCTGCACGCCCAACATCTGCCCTGCCCAGCCCAGGGTGACTATGACCAACCCCTCACTCACTCAGAGAGTTCCTCCATCCACCATAGGCACCAAAACCCCTGAAATGGAAAGATGAAATAAAACAACATTACAACATTAACAACAACAAAAATAACTTAAGGGTCAAAGGGCCACGACCTAAGCAGCCAACAGCTACTTAGGTTTCAGGTACGTGAAGCTTCTCGTTGTGGGTGCCCCTTGTTCTGTGGTGTCTGCATGAACGCTTAGATTCTGGGATCTGTGCTCTGGGAAGAAAGAACAAATGCCCTAGATCATCCTGCTCCACCATTTTCAAGGACTAGAGACATGAGGACCAGTCGTTGAGAGGTTCAACTTTGGCTACACCGATCCTGTATACCCAGCTCCCTTAGAACCAACTCCCTGCTGAGCAAATGTCAATAACTCTGCCATCCTGAAGCAAAATGGAAAAGACTGATATTAATTAGGTTGACGAGACTGCTTCTATTGCATATGCTACTACCTTTAGGCACGAGAAACTAACTGTGCATTCTCCCCACAGCACCGTGCTCCTGACACGGGAGAGCCTGGGCTTCATTTGTCTTCCTAAATACAAATGGCTGCTATCTGTAGCACTTAGGAGAGGTTAGCTGGCTTCAAATAAATAGCATCTTAACTGCTGCCCTGATAATGGCGAGCTCTGGGGTCCATCTCCATTTCTAAAACTATCAGGGTCCTCTAAGGATGGAGAGGAAGAGATCCATTTGGAAAGCCATCTTTAATGCACATGTGCATGGCCAGTCTGTTGCACCATTCAGGCCTTCTCAGCATTTCTGCCTGGGCTCTGACTGCCCTTGGTAATGCCTTCCAGGGTGGAACCCACGAACAGGACAATCCAGCATGCTGTCCCTTTAAGACTGAAATGCTTGTTTCCTTGCAGTAAGAAAAGTAAATCACACTATAGTGAGTTGAGCTTTGAAAAAAGCATCCATCCATTAAAGTTCATGGATCCGCGTTTTCAGGTTGTCCCTCCCCTGGCTGTGTCTCAAGTTACAGCCTTGTACAACCCAAGTCTAAATAATATTCACCATGATAAATGACACCATAACTCCGATATCCACAATCAATCTTTGCTTTAAAGATACATCCATCTTCAATAATGTTGATGGGGATTCTGTAAAACGGGGAACGTGACTGTCTTCCAGACCTCCTAACGGCAGAGGAAGGAAGCCCTGAGTGATGGCTGTCAGCCCACATCTGGCTGCAAAAATAAATTAGCCTTATGCAGACAAATGAAAGGGCTAGCTCCGCCTAGGAAACAGCCACTCCTGAGCAATGGCTAATTTATAGGACTTCTTTCTGGAAAGTTCCTGGCGAAGGCAACAGTCTCCTTCACTATCTCTTTAAATGATATCTGATGCTGTAAATAACTTCAGCGTGGTAGGGACGGTACAAAGTACAAAGGGGCGGGGATGAGAGAAACAATAACTTTTCTCACATTCTCACACATGATTACAATGCAAAACTCTACGCTTCAAGGGGAAAAAAAATTTACTTTAGCCAAACGCTTTTATAGTTTAACAGCATGCTCTCCTCTGGCTGAGTTTTTTTTCCTTTGCACTTTTTGGTGGTTTTCTAGTGGTTTGGGAACTCATATAAAAAGTAAACAATCTAGGGGTAAAAACAGCCCTTTCTCTTCCTCCTCCAAAATATTGTTTTTAGCAACTTTTAGATTCGAACCTCATCACTGTCTTTATGCAGGTGGGAATGGGGTTACAAATTCTAGGCAACAGAGAAAAAGAAGAAACATCTATCGGGTTTAGTAGGTGGTTTCAAAAATAGCCTGGAGTAAAACACTTATTAGGCAGACTCTAAAAAAAATAGAAGACCAAACTTGTGCCGCAGGAGTGGGGGACCTGCAAATCTGGATGCCAGGGAAATGCTTTGCTTCTGGTTCTTTATGCCTCTGACCTTGTCTCACTGAGTATTACTCAGGGCTGGAATCCTTAAAGCCTGCTGGAAAGTGGGGAGACACAGGGGGACCAAGGTCAAGCTTTCTGTGGAGAAAGCGGGGACCGCATGGGGTGTCCCTCCAGAGCCGGGGGCTTGTGTGTTCCTGGCTTGAAACGATCACTCGTTTGGGTCTCAGAACCTTCTGGGCAGGACCTGGGAGCTGCTGCAGCCGGCTGAGGTGGGGAGGGTTAATTCTGTGAAGGTTGAAGGACTTACAGTAATGCTCTGAAGACAGAAACATCACAGGCTTTCCTGGCAAGGGGCTCACAGAGGGTAGGAGGGACTGCAAAATGAACTCTCTCAGGCTTTGTCGGCGGCGTTTCCCAAGGCCTGGCCTGGCCCCTTTGATAAATGACACATGTCATTCTGTCAGGGGCTGACACTGCAGCTGGGAGGGCTGTTGATGCATGGCTCCAGGGAAAAGGAAATCAACTTTTTGGCATCGAGTGCGTCTGTGCCCTGGATGAGGATTTTGTTTCTCCAAAAGTGAAAGATAGACTTAGGATTAAAAAAAAAAAAAAAAAAAAAAAAAAGTTGAAAAACAGATTGAACGACAGCTTACACTTAACATAAATTAACTCAGTAATGGAGAAATGTGCTAGCCTGTGATAAATAAAAGCTACATTAGTCAATTATTAATCACACTCTAACTTGTAGCCAGACCCATGACTTAAATCTGGGGCCTGAGCTGCTTTACAAACAGATAAGGCCGTGCCTGATAGGCGTCTTCAGAGAGCAATCAGGAAGGAATCAAAGACTTCCTGGGCTCACCATGGGAATGAATAGAAGGTTCTAGAACCACAGAGTTGGGTGAGTGGGGAGCAAGAAAAGACCAACCCTTTGCAGACACTATCTACTGACTGTGTAAGGAAAATTCAACACAACAGCTACATCCAAAGACTTCTTTCTCCCCTACCAGGACTTACTTGCTTTGAACATGCAAGACATTTGTACACTGCGAACATATGCTTATATTCGATATAATGTTTATATTTGAAAGACTTTGCCTTGAAAATATGTTGCAGTTTTGCCCCCACACCTACTGAGCTGCATCTTTCGAATCTGATGCCTACTAAGGGGATTTTCCTAGAGATAGCACATATTTCCAGACTCATCGCTTAGCACACATTAAGCACTTATTTCCAGACTCATCACTTAGCACACATTTATAAATTCAGCTTCGCCTTATACCAAACAAATTGACATTTGACATCCACGTAGACAAAAACAGGGCAAAGTGCAAACCTGCCTCTCCACCCAGTGGCTCTCTTTTGGCTGAGTTCTAAGCAACCCATCCAAAGAAAAATCAACATGGAGAAGCCACTCTTGAAAAATGTATGGCTTTGAGGTATCGCTGTTCTTCATAATAAAGAACATTAAGTAAAACCCACCGCCGGGATACAGTCTTCCATTAGCTGCTGTCTACTGTGCTCAGGATGCCAGGTGAGCCCACCAGCAGCTCTCCTTGAGAAAACCTTTCCCTTCAGGCTTGGAATGTGGAGGATGGTCAGCTGTCTCATCATCAGCCCTGCAGGATGATGGATTTATTCCCACAATGGTGGGGTTCTAATTTCTAGTGCTCAGAAGACCTGCTGAGGTTGTGGGGTCTTCTAACGTTCCAAAGGGCAGGCTGAAGTTATGGGGCAAGCGTGCCGAGATGGGCCAGCACACAGTCAGGAGAAAGTAATGTGGATGGGCCATCATGCTGACCCACAGACAGAAACAATCTTGTCTCCAACACCCCCATGAGCTCCACACCATGCTCACCAACTGCCATGCCTCACTCGCACACAGTAGGTATTCAAGAAATTGCTGAATTCAATTCAAAGTATTTCTTTTTAAAAAGCTACACGTGAGTTTCCAGCCCCATCATCCATGATTGAAGGTGCCCGGGAATCCAGGAAGCATTTCCTAGAGGCCCGTGCACCCGCCATGCACGTCCACACCCAGGAGCGCTCCTGTGAGGCTTCTGCACCCTGTGTGCAGTGACACGTCTCCATATGCCTTGATGTGAAGATGTCAGGAGGGCCCAGATGTTGTTGATTTCAGCTTATTTCCAATTTTATAAGTAGAAATAAACTCAAATTTTACCAAAAGCAAATTCTCTAAGCACAACCAGCTTTTCTATAAAAGGAAAAAAGAAAAAAAAGGACAGCTGTTGCTTCATGATGGCAACTTCCTCCAACTCAAGGTGCTAAAGCTGGGTGCAATGAATTGAATGGCTGTAGAACAGCTCACGTTAGGAATTCCGTAATAATATAAGCCCTTTGTTTACAGGGAAGGAAACTGAGGCTTGAGAAGGAAAAGGGAAGAAGAAATTAGTGAAAGAACAAAGACCCAGGCCTTACCCTACATCCAATGCCCAACCCCCAACTCCCACCGCCCCCCCACCCCCACTGCTCCATATCCTATACTGTGTGCAAGTACTGATTCAAAGTCAACCTTCTGAATTTAAACATGAACAATTAACAGGCAGGCTCCAAATAGAGTCCAAATGTTTAAAATAGCCGATAAAGCCAATGGTTTCTTAGATGGCTATAAATAAGAGTATTGCGGGGAGGCGGGGATCATACATTAAAATCTGGGCTGATGTTTAAACTTCTCCCTTCCTCCAGCTGAAATATAATTTTTCTTTAGTCCATAAAAAATTCAGATAGTGTGCAGAATGTTTATATATTACCAAGGTCTCTCTTTAAAAGGTTTATACTTTTACTTTATGACCTGTCCTTGATTTGACACTTCCGCTCATCAGAAAGGGATTTATAAAATAATCCTGAAGGTGAGGAACAGACATCTGTCAGGGACTAGCTGGGTTTCACGATGCGAAATTTAAGAAGAGAAAGAAATCCTGTTAAGCTCTCTTTAGTCACCAATAGACATCAAAGGTAATAATTAAAGAAGACAGACGTCATAAAACATAAATTTATGTCTCTTTTAATAATGCACAAGCACCGTAGTGTGTAAAACATCTATTAGGTTGAAAGAACATGAAAGTGTTCCAATAAGAAAAATCTATGTTTTGTTTTAGGGTATTTTCCCTTCCTTTAAAAAAAAAAAGTGAAGATCTTTTTTTTTTTTTTTTTAACAAGTTTAAACTGAAGTCTTTCAAAACCTTTGCCATCTGTGGGTACATGAACTATGAATGACCCCGAATGATTTGCACTCTGCTCAGAATCCCTTAGAAAGCACGGGAAAAAGTATCATTAAGAATGACTGATGACTGTCAGTCATGGTTGACCTCATCCAGGCTTTGGTCTCTGCCTCAGTAATAAGCTGGCCTTTATTAGTACCAACACTCCATAAAGGGGGTGTGTTTAGTCACAGGATAGTGGCCTTCTAATGCCCATTGCTTCTCTCTGGAAGATTGATTAGTGCTCATTTTTACTGCCTTCCCAGCACATGCAGGGCCAGGGCTGCAGAGAATCAGGCCTGCAAACTACAAACTCTAGTGAGGAGGTGGGAAAAGGATGCCTAGCAAGAGAAGTGGGGTGGGGGAGTGGGGGACTTTTTTTTTTTTTAAAGGAATCCGCCTTTCAAGAAAGCCCCAACCACAAAACCATATGTATATTCGATTCCGGGGCCTGGAGAAGATAGGCCAGGAAAGCAACCGTCTGTAGAAATGGAACTGAAGGAACCACTTATGTGTTAACTTGTCTGAAAACAGAAGGGGATCCTGGTCTGCAATCCCTGTCTCTAAAATCAGCAGTGAGGAGCAAATCAATGAGGAGGCTGCCTGCAGAATTAGGCCTCATAACCAGCCTGACATCCAAATACAAAGATGTAATTATTACCCATTAAAACTGAACATGTGTGAAACTAAAAAAATCTTCCCTATACGAGCACATAAAAACCCATCCACCGCTTTTGTATTAAACTACTAAATTATTTTTAAGAAGCAATTGCTATAGAAACAGACAAACGAATTTATATATATATATATAATTTCCATGTATCCCTAAATCCCTTGTACCGCCTCCACTCTCGTTGAGATAACTGACTGCCGTGAATTCCCAAGAGGAAGAACGGAGGAATAAATGTATTATTATCTTCATCATCACCCTCACACCCATCATGCGCTCTCAAGTGCCGCAGTGTGAAGGGTGTGGGGAGGTGTGCCACAGAATACTCCAAGCAGGTGCTCTGCAGAACAAATGAAGGGAATGGTCCCATGTGGATCTCCTCCATTCCAAATATGTCTATAAACAAATTTCGCTCACAGGGTGATTAATTTGCAGAGATCCTTTGGGAATAGGCCAGACTCTCAGTAATCTAATGCCTTCAGCCAGTTACTCCTAGAAATTTAGCCAAACATCACAACAAGATCCTACTTTCAGAAAATTGCTTGAGAACCTTGGGATTCAGTTACCATGTACACGGGCACCTACTGGATTTGAATTTGTCTCCACAAAAAAATAGGGGGGTGGAAGAGGGAGTCTTTGAGAACTGGGTTTACACAAAGTCTGCCTGGAGCAAATAGTTAGCATCCCATTTTGAAGAATTCGGAGTCAGCTAGGAGGAGGAGGAGGAGGACGGAAAGCGCCCTCCTGTGATGTCAGGACAGGGTGGCTGTCACCAGCGTTGAACCTGAGCCCCTGGAGCACCCAAGCCCTGAACCATCCCTCAACTCCACTCCACCAGCTTCTCAGAGCTCTGCGTAGAGAGGGGAGGAGGAGTTGAGGAGAGAAAGGAGACAAGGATGTTTTGTGAACCTCGCGGTTTTAAGTTGGTTCTCCTTGAGAGCTTTTGAGACACTAATTTTTCCAGTTAATGAAAAGTGGGGAAAAAAGACAAGTTACAAACTCCCTCTACCCACCTACGCCCCATCTAGGTAGGCGATCCTTTCTGCTTCCTTTCTCTCAAATAAATTCTCATTACTGATTTTAAATTGACAAATAAAACAAGTTCCATACCTGCTGAAAAAAAAGGCAACTTTTCTGCTGCAAAAATAAAATGCTGCATGGTAGCACGACCCCCGCTTTAATACAAGCACATCAGCCACGCCGCTACAAAACACAGACCTTTGTGTGCTTCTTCCTTTAAAACCGCAAGTGTGCCAGTTTCATTAAGATTATTAGTGTTTCATATACAGACAATGCACCTAGCCCTAAGAATCTGAATTACTTCCTGGCTGACTTGGAATATTTATTTGAATATTTATTTCCAATTACCTTCTAGAGCTACAGCCGCTTCCCTCCATTTAAAAATTTTAAAGTATATACACCTATATTAGTGTATATATACACATGTATATACTCCCAAAGTTTGGAGGCAGT